>ML282420.1:0-14436 GCA_005239495.1 Nicotiana undulata | reverse complement strand
TGAAACGAGCCTTAATCTAAGCAATATGGTATAAAATGTGCCGAAATTCTCCGGCACATCAATCTTCGTAGCTCCTGGGTGAATAAAATACCGAGAACTATGAGCCTCTGCTAGAATCCTCTCCCCCAGGCCATCAACATTAGGAACACATAATCGGCCCTGGAGTCACAGAACACCATCCTCGCCCAAAGTAATCCCCTTGGACCTGCCCTGGACCACCGTATCCCTAAGCTCTACTAGGCGTGGATCATCAAACTGTCGAGCTTTNTGTCGAGCCTTGATCTCTCCCAATAATGAAGACTGAGCTACCACATGAGCTAAAACTCGACGGGGCTCTGAAAGGTCCAATCTTACCAAACGGTTGGCCAAGGACTGAATGTCCAAGGCTAAAGGCCTCTCCTCAGCTGAGATGTAGGCCAAACTACCCATGCTAGCTGCTCGCCTGCTCAATGCATCCGCAACTACATTTGCCTTGCCCGGATGATACAGAATAGTGAGATCATAGTCTTTCAATAACTCAAGCCACCTCTGCTGCCTCAAATTAAGGTCCCTCTGCTTAAGCAGGTACTGCAGGCTGCGGTGGTCAGTATAGACCTCACAAGATACACCATATAGATAATGCCGCCATATCTTCAGAGCATGAACAATCGCCGCCAACTCCAAATCGTGCACAGGGTAATTCTTTTCATAAAGCTTCAGCTGGCGCGAAGCATAAGCAACAACCATGCCATCCTGCATCAGCACGCATCCCAACCCGATGCGTGAAGCATCGCAATACACTGTATATACTCCAGAATCAGAAGGCAATGATAACACTGGTGCTGAAGTCAATGCTGACTTGTGCTTCTGAAAGCTTGCCTCACAATCGTCGGACCACTGAAATGGAGCATTCTTCTGATTCAATCTAGTCAATGGGGTTGCAATAGAAGAAAACCCCTCCACGAACCGACGGTAATAAACTACTAAACCCAGAAAACTCCTGATCTCAGAAGCTAAAGTAAGACGAGGCGAACTCTGAACTGCCTAAATCATCTGCGGATCAACCTTGATTCCCTCACCGGACACCACATGCCCCAGTAATGCCACAGACTCTAACCAAAACTCACACTTGGAGAACTTAGCATACAGCTTCTACTCTCGCAAGGTCTGAAGTACAACTCCCAAATGCTGCTCGTGCTCTCCCAGGCTCCATGAGTAGATCAATATATCATCAATGAAAACAATGATGAAGGAGTCGATATACGAACTGAATACCCTATACATCAAGTCCAAAAATGATGCTGGGGCATTAGTCAAGCCAAAGGACATCACTAAGAACTCATAGTGGCCATATCTGGTTGGAAATGCAGTCTTCGAGACATCAGAAGCCCGAATCTTCAACTGGTGATAACCTGACCTCAGATCAATCTTAGAGAACACACGAGCACCCTGTAGCTGGTCTAACGAATCATCAATGCGCGACAGAGGATACTTGTTCTTGATGGTCACTTTATTCAACTGGCGGTAGTCAATACACATCTGCATAGACCCATCCTTCTTCTTCACAAATAGGACTGGAGCACCCCACGGCGACACACTCGGCCTAATAAACCCCTTGGCCAACAATTCCTCAAGCTGCTCCTTCAATTCCTTTAGATCCTTAGGATCCATACGATAGGGAGGAATAGAAATAGGCTGAGTATCTGTAGCCAAATCAATGCAGAAATCTATATCTCGATCTGGAGGCATGCCTGGAAGATCTGAAGGAAACACATCCGGATACTCCCGAACGACAGGCACTGAATCAAGGGTAGGAGACTCGGCGGTGGTGTCCCGCACATAAGCAAGATAAGACAGACACCCTTTCTCGACCATGTGCCGAGCTCTCATGAAGGAAATGGCCCGGCTAAAGGCACTAGCTGAAGCACCCCTCCACTCTAACCTCGGCGACTCAGGCACGACTAATGTAACTGTCTTGGCATGGCAATCCAGGACAACATTATGAGGGGATAGCCAATCCATGCCCAAGATGACCTCGAAATCAACCATATCAAGCAACAACAGGTCAGCTCTGGTCTCAAACCCACAGAAAGTAATCACATAAGACCGGTAGACCGGGTATACCATTACAGAGTCGCCCACAACAGAGGATACATACAAGGGAGAACCCAAAAACTCACAAATAACATCCAGAGAATGGACAAATAATGCTGAAACATATGAATATGTAGACCCTGGATTAAATAGCACTAAAGCCTCTCTACCACAGACCGAAATAATACCTGTAATCACAGCATCTGATGTCACTGCGTCTACCCTAGCTGGAATAGCATAAAATCTGGCTGGAGCACCCCGATGACTGAGCTCCCCTAGGACGAGCTGGAGCACCCCCTCTTGGCTGGCCTCCCCCTCTAGGGAGACCCCTGCCAAACTGACCTCCACTCCTAGGTGGTTGTGCTGCTGGTGCTGTAATCATAGGCTGCTGGCTCTGTTGCTCGGCCTTGCCCCGATACCTGGGACAAAACCTCCATGCGTGACCCAGATCCCCACACTCGAAGCAACCCCCTGGAACTACTGCTCGCTGCCCTAAAGAGGAGAAACCCTGAATAGATGACGAGCGGTGTGAATCCTCTAGCAAAGCACTGGGATAAGAACTGGAGGATCTCTGATGGCTAGAATAACTGTTGGGTGCACTCTGTATGGCTGGAGGATAATAGGAGCGCTCTGGCATGGCGCTAAACTGGGGCCTGACTGGAACAACCCTAGGAGGTACTGGAGGTGCTGAATAGGAAGGCCTGCTGAACTGGACACCTCTGTACTAACCCATGGCCCTAGCTGGAGCCTCTCTGAAGTAACCTGCGAACCTGGGCCTCTTGTCTTGCTGACCCTGCTCTCTACTCCTCGCACGGTAACCCTTGATACGTCGAGCTATCTCGACTACAAGATGATATGGGGTACCCATTTCCACCTCTCTGGCCATGGAAGTTTTGATACCTGGATGTAAGCCTACCACAAACCATTGAACCCTCTCAGCATCTGTGGGCAATATCATGAGAGCATGGCGAGACAACTCTGAGAACCTGCCCTCATAATCTGACACGGACATCTACCCCTGCTCTAACATCTCAAACTGACCCCGAAGCTCCTCCCTCTCAGATGGTGGAATGTATCTGTCCAAAAATAACTGAATAAACTGATCCCAAGTAACCGGTGGAGAACCTGCTGGTCTACTGAGTACATAAGACTACCACCAGCGGTGAGCTCTTCCCTCAAGCTGAAATGTCGTGAAGTCTACCCCATGTGACTCTAATATCCTCATGTTGTGCAGTCTGTCCCTGCACCTCTCGATAAAATCTTGTGCATCCTCTCCCCGCTCACCCCCGAAGGTCAGAGGGCGAAGCTGGGTCCATCTATATAGCAGCTTTTGCTGGTCTATCTCTGCAACTGGCCTGGGCTTCGGTGCTTCCACCCCAGGCTGAATCGCGATCATTGGTGGAATATCTGGAGTATGATGTATTGCTGCTGCTGGTCCTGTAGCCTAAGCGGTAGGGGTATGAACTCCCCTTCCTGCCTGGGAAGTAGCAGGATCTGATGGAAGTACCCCTGCCTAGGATATAGTGTCCATGAACCTCAACATACGACCCATGACCTCCTGGAAGCCCCGCGCCGTCATAAACTCAGCTGGTGGTGGAACTACTAGAGGCAGCTCATCCTGATCCTCAACATAAGGATCCCTAATCGGTTCAACCGGTACAACTCTGATACCACGTTGTTACGACCCAAAACCTATGGGTTGTGATAGCGCCGGACACCACAGTCAGGCAAGCCAACCCCTTAATCAATTGAAATACCTTCCTGTTTAACAATTTCGAAATCGTTGCCTTTATTGAATTTCATAATCAAATAAATAATTTTTTGTAAATTAAACACGACAAGAAATCTACTTAATTTAATAGAACAAGACTCAACACATCCCCAGAACCCGGTGACACAAGTACATGAGAAGTTTCTAAGAATTTATACAATTATACAACTCTTGTCCGATAAATAAATGGTACAAAGGCAATAGATATAAAAATGTAAGTACACAGAAGAGAGACTCCGGCAGCTGTGGAACGCCTCTGGATGAATGCAGCCCGTATAAGTCCCCCGAATCGATCACTGTACTATAAAGGTACCTGTGCAATAAAATGCACAAAAAGTATAGTATGAGTACATATACATATATGTACCCAGTGAGTATCCCGTCTAATCTCGAAGAAGTAGTGACGAGAGGACAACTCGATACTCACTAAGGTCCAACAGTAATAAAGTAAGCAGGATGTAAGGAAAATTGTAGGCAAGTAAAACAAATAATCAAGTACATCAATATCTGGCATCAAATAACAAACTCAAATCAAACAAGTTGGTATCCGTCGTGGCGTACGGCCTGCTCCCATATGGTAAGTCTCAATCTCGTCATGGCATACGGCCTGATCCCACCCTTGTAGTCTCAATCTTTGCCATGGCGTACGGCCCGATCCCACCCTGGTAGTCTCAATCTCGCCGTGGCGTACGACCCGATTGGTATTCAGGACTAGTATCATGTTAGTTATTATAAACTGGTAACCATTGACTTGTTTGATCTAATGGTAAGGGAATCACTTAGTGAAAATTATATCGGCTTGCCTAACCCCTCTATTGGGCGCCATCGCGACCCGGATTTGGATTTGGGTCGTGACAACGTGGTAATGTAATGACCCGATCGGTCGTTATAAGATCCAGCGCGTTGTTCAGCAGTTGGGAGTCATGAACAACTCCATTTCGGGTATTGTGACTTGTGTGTATGGTCAGAGTTGAATTCAGGAGGTTCAGAGTTGATTTGAAAGGAAACTTTTCATTTCGGAAGCCTTAAGTTGAAGAAATTGAGTAAGACTAGAATTTTGAGTAAACGACCTCGGAATAAGGATTCGAAGGTTCCATCAGGTTCGTATGATGATTTCATACTTGGGCGTATGTTCGAAACGGGTTTTGGATAACCCGGGAGCGTTTCGGCGTATATTGTGGAAGTTAGCATTTTAAAGGAATTTCTTAAAGTTTGGCTTAAAGAGCATTTGAAAGATATTGATGTCCGTTTGAGATTCTGAGTCCGGGAATAGCTTCGTATGGTGATTCTGGAGTTGGAAGCGCGATCGGAAGTGAATTCGGATACCCGGAAGTCAATTTAAGGTCATTTGGCTAAAGATAGAAATTTGAAAGTTTTTGAGAAAATCTGACCGGAAGTGGAAATTTTGATATCGGGGTCGGAATACGATTCCGAAAGTTGGAGCAGGTCCGTAATGTCGAATGTGGCTTGTGTGAAAAATTTGGGGTCAATCGGACGTAATTTGATAGGTTTCAGCATCAGATATGAAAGTTAGAAATTTCAAAGTTCATAAAGTTGAATTCTTGCGCGATTCGTGTTTTCGGCATTGTTTGATGTGATTTGAGGCCTCGACTAAGTCCGTGATATGTTTCCAGACTTGTTGGTATGTTCGGACGAGGTCTCGAGGGGCTCGGGTGAGTTTCAGGGTGGTTTCGGACCATTTCTAGGCCATTTTTAACTGCTGGTTTTGGGCTACAGCAGTGTTCTACGCAATCGCGGGGAATTGGTCGCGATCTCGGTGAGTAAAATGTGAGAATCGGGCCAGTGAATCGCGATCGCGGAAAGCCTTTCGCGATCGCGTAGAGTAAATGTTCTGCTGCACTGACTCGACTTTAAAGGCTCATATCTCACAATCTAAGGAGTTTTGAGCTGGTATAAAAATGAAAGTTGTAGAACTTTGTGTCTAGTTTCTAGAAATGCAAACCATTCATGATTTGGATTTGTGTACAAAGCTTTATGGCTGTTACACTACAGGGTGTCCCGGAAGATGAAGAAGAAAGTTGTGTTGCACATGGGCTGAATTTGCCAGACTATATCTAGAAATATATAAGGAATTGGAAGATTAACAACACATGAAAGTTGTAGATCTTTGAGTCTAGTCTTCAGAATATTTAACCATTTGTCATTTGGAGGTTTCTGCGAAAAGTTATGACTATTCTACTAGAGGCTGTCCGGGCAGGCTGGGCAATTGTTCTCCGCGATCGCGAAGAGTAAATTTTGGGCTGGAAAAATTGTTCTCCGCGATCACGATGAGTAAATACCTGGCAGAATGATATTTTAGCGGGTTTAGCTCATTTTTCTTCATTTCTTCATGACTATGGGCGGATTTTGAGAGCATTTCAAGGAAGATTTCAACCAAGCTTCAGAGGTAAGATCATTCTACTTATTCCTAAGTTAAATACAAGATTATATCATGGATTAGAACATGAAAATTAGGGAAAAATTGTGGAAAATTAGTATTTTGAAGAAAACCTAGAAATTTGGAAATTTGGATTTTAGCCACGAATTTAGCATGAATAATTGAGTAAAATGTGTTATTGAATTAGTAAAGCTTCGGGTAGGGATTTTCTTCAAGAAATTTTGAGGTCCGGGCAGGTGGGCCTGAGGGCTTTTTGGTCATTTCATAGAGTCGGGCTGAGGAACTTTGTAATTTGAATTGGTTATGATCTATTGAGTATATTTTCATTGAATTATCGTTATTTGAATAGTTTTGGAGCGTGCGCATCCATTTTTAGTCGTCGTAGAGGCTTGCAAGCCGGTGATGAATCTTCGGAGCGAGGTGAGTCTCCTTTCTAACCTCGTAAGACGAAAATTGTCGCTCTAGGTAACCTTGTTTGTTATGTGATCTTGTTTGGGGGCTATGTACGTACTAAGTGACGAGAGTCCGTACGTAGTGGCTATTACTGCTTCGTCCGGGTAGTTAGGACACATCATGCTCATTGTTTTCCCCTGTTGTAGCATAGATATGACTTGTATACTTGTGTGATTGGTATTGTTGTCTTTGAACGTTGTGATACTTGGCTTAATTTAAGTGTGATAAGAGAATCATGGGATGGGATCGGGCCGTACGCCACGACAGAGTGATGATTGATTATGTTGTCGGATCGGGCCGTACGCCACGACAGAGTGATGATTGATTATATTGTGGGATCGGGACGTACGCCACGGCAGAGTGATGATTGATTATATTGTGGGATCGGGTTGTATGCCATGGCAGAGTGATGATTGATTATATTATGGGATCGGGCCATACGCCACAGCGAGATTGAGACTACCAGGGTGGGATCGGGTCGTATGCCACGGCAAGATTGAGACTACAGGGGGGGATTGGGCCGTACGCCACGACAGAGTGATGATTGATTATATTATGGGATCGGGCCATACGCCACAGCGAGATTGAGACTACCAGGGTGGGATCGGGCCGTATGCCACGACGATATTGAGACTACCAGGGTGGGATCGGGCCGTATGCCACGGTGAGATAGAGACTACCAGGGTGGGATCGGGTCGTATGCCACGGCAAGATTGAGACTACAGGGGGGGATTGGGCCGTACGCCACGACGGAGCGATGTGAGTGAGTACCATATAGGAGCGGGTCGTACGCCACGGCGGATACCGAACTTGTTTGATTTGAGGTTATTATTTGATGCTGGATATTGATGTACTTGATTATTTGTTTACTTGCCTACAGTTTTCCTTACATCCTGCTTACTTTATTACTGTTGAACCTTAGTGAGTATCGAGTCGACCTCTCGTCACTACTTCTTCGAGATTAGACGGGATACTCACTCGGTACTTATTTATATATATGTACTCATGCTGCATTTTCTTTCCTTTTCTGTACTTGACTGTACAGGTCCGGAAGCTGGTGCATCTCATTTTCAGGCAGGTGCCAGATATTGATAGCGTGGTCATATTTCACGGTGAGTTGCTTTCCTGGCGACTTCCTAGCAGCACCCTGGAGTTTCTTTTGTTATGCTCTCTATCTATTTCATTCTGACTGGGACCCTGTATATGTTGTAGTAATTGTATATTCAGTAGTTGCCCGTGACACTAGTTCCTGGCACACACGCAGTATATATTTTTGGGGTTTTGGGATGTATATCTATGTATATGTTTTGTTTCGGCCTTTTATCCACTATGATTTTACCTTCACTCAGGACTAGTATCATGTTAGTTATTATAAAATGGTAACCATTGACTTGTTTGATCGAATGAGAAGGAAATCACTTAGTGAAAATTATATCGGCTTGCCTAACCCTGCTATTGTGCGCCATCGTGACCCGGATTAGGATTCGGGTCGTGACAACGTGGTATCAGAGCCTTAGGTTCACGTAGTCTCACGAGTCACAGACAAACCCAGTAGAGTCTTGCGGATCGGTACAGAGACGTCTGTACTTATCTTCAAGAGGCTATAGGGCGTTAAGAAACTCCTTTTGTTCATATCCTATCATGCAATCGGTGATGTACTCAAACCTGTTCTTCTACTATCTCACAGATGGTGAGGACGTGTGCTTCACATGTTCCTGATCTAGGGGAGGCTACTACCCCCGCCGCTCGAGGCCGCGGTAGGGGCAGGGGTAGGGCTCCTGTTCATAGTAGGGGGCGAGGGTGTCCTAGAGCTGTACCGGTTGCACCGACTAGGGATCCTTATGTTGAGGAGCAGGATGAGTTGCCTCTAGTAGTTCCACCACCAGCTGAGTTTATGACGGCGCCAGGCTTCCAGGAGGTCATGGGCCGTATGCTGAGGTTCATGGACACTATGTCCTAGGCAGGGGTACTTCCATCAGATCCTGCTACTTCCCAAGAAGGAGGGGGAGTTCAGACCCCTACCGCTCAGGCTACAGGACCAGCAGCAACAGTACATCGTACTCCAGATATTCCACCAGTGATCGCGGTTCAGCCTGGGGTGGCAGCACCGGAGCCCAGGCCAGTTGCAGAGATAGACCAGCAGAAGCTGCTAGGTAGATGGACCCAGCTTCGCCCTCCGACCTTTGGGGGTGAGCGGGGAGAGGATGCACAGGATTTTATCGAGAGGTGCAGGGACAGACTGAACAACATGAGGATATTAGAGTCACATGGGGTAGACTTCACGACATTTCAGCTTGAGGGCAGAGCTCGCCGCTGGTGGTAGTCTTATGTACTCAGTAGACCAGCAGGGTCTCCACCGGTTACTTGGGAGTAGTTTATTCAGTTATTTTTGGACAAATACATTCCACCATCTGAGAGGGAGGAGCTTCGGGGTCAGTTTGAGAGGTTAGAGCAGGGGCAGATGTCCGTGTTAGATTATGAGGCCAGGTTCTCAGAGTTTTCTCGCCATGCTCTCATGATATTGCCCACGTTGCTGAGAGGGTTCGACGGTTTATGGCAGGCTTACATCCGGGTATCAGGACATCCATGGACAGAGAGGTGGAGATGGGTACCCCATATCAGCTTATAGTCGAGATAGCTCGACGTATCGAGGGTTACCGTGCGAGGAGTAGAGAGCAGGGTCAGCNTCCATGGACAGAGAGGTAGAGATGGGTACCCCATATCAGCTTATAGTCGAGATAGCTCGACGTATCGAGGGTTACCGTGCGAGGAGTAGAGAGCAGGGTCAGCAAGACAAGAGGCCCAGGTTCACAGGTGACTTTAGAGGGGCTCCAGCTAGGGCCAGGGGTCAGTACAGAGGTGTCCAGTTCAGCAGGCCTTCCTATTCAGCACCTCCAGTACCTCCTAGGGTTTTCTAGTCAGGCCCCAGTTTAGCGCCATGCCAGAGCGCTCCTATCATCCTCCAGCCATCCAGAGTGCACCCAGCAGTTATTCTAGCCATCAAAGATCCTCCAGTTCTTATCCCAGTGCTTTACCAGAGGATTCACACGGCTCGTCAGCTATTCAGGGTTCCTCCTATTCAGGGCAGCGAGCAGTAGTGCCAGGAGGTTGCTTTGAGTGTGAGGATCTGAGTCACGCATGGAGATTTTGTCCCAGGTATCGGGGCAAGGCCTTCCAGCAGAGCCAGCAGCCTATGATTATAGCACCAGCAGCATGACCACCTAAGGGTGGAGGTCAGGTTGGTAGGGGTCTCCCTAGAGAGGGAGGCCAGCCAGGAGGGGGTCGTTCAGCTCCAGCTCGTCCTGGGGGAGCTCAGTCATCGGGTGCTCCAGCCAGATTTTATGTTATTCCAGCCAGGGCAGATGCAGTGGAATCACATTCTATGATTACAGGTATTATTTCGGTCTGTGGTAGAGAGGATTCAGTGCTATTTGATCCAGGGTCTACATATTCATATGTTTCAGCATTATTTGTCCATTCTCTGGATGTTATTTGTGAGTTTTTGGGTTCTCCCTTGTATGTATCCACTCTTGTGGGCAACTCTGTAATGGTAGACCGGGTCTACCGGTCTTGTGTGATTACATTATGTGGGTTTGAGACCAGAGTCGACCTGTTGTTGCTTGATATCATTGATTTCGAGGTCATTTTGGGCATGGATTGGCTATCCCCTCATCATGCTTTCCTGGATTGCCATGCCAAGGCAGTTACATTAGTCGTGCCTGAGTCGCCGAGGTTAGAGTGGAGGGGTGCTTTAGTTAGTGCCTTCAGCCGGGTCATTTCCTTCATGGGAGCTCGGCACATGGTCGAGAAAGGGTGTCTGTCTTATCTTGCTTATGTGCGGGACACCACCGCCGAGTCTCCTACCCTTGATTCAGTGCATGTCGTTAGGGAGTTTCCATATGTGTTTCCTTCAGATCTTCCAGGCATGCCTCCAGGTTGAGATATAGATTTCTGCATTGATTTGGCTACAGATACTCAGCCTACTTCTATTGCTCCCTATCGTATAGCTCCTAAGGAGCTAAAGGAATTGAAGGAGCAGCTTGAGGAATTGTTGGCCAAGGGGTTTATTAGGCCCAGTGTGTCGCCGTGGGGTGCTCCAGTCCTATTTGTGAAGAAGAAGGATGGGTCTATGCGGATGTGTATTGACTACCACCAGTTGAATAAAGTGACCATCAGGAACAAGTATCCTCTGCCGCGCATTGATGATTTATTTGACCAGCTACAGGGTGCTCGTGTGTTCTCTAAGATTGATCTGAGGTCATGTTATCACCAGTTGAAGATTCGGGATTCTGATGTCTCGAAGATTGCATTTCCATCCAGATATGGCCAGTATGAGTTCTTAGTGATGTCCTTTGGCTTGACTAATGCCCCAGGAACATTTATGGACTTGATGAATAGGGTATTCAGGCTGTATATCGACTCATTTGTTATTGTTTTCATTGATGATATATTGATCTACTCACGGAGCTTGGGAGAGCACGAGCAGCATTTGAGATGTGTACTTCAGACCTTGCGAGAGCAGAAGTTGTATGCTAAGTTCTCCAAGTGTGAGTTTTGGTTAGAGTCTGTGGCATTTCTGGGGCATGTGGTGTCCGGTGAGGGCATCAAGGTTGATCAGCAAAATATTGAGCCAGTTTAGAGTTGGCCGCGTCCTACTTCAGCTTCTGAGATCAGGAGTTTTCTGGGTTTAGCAGGTTATTACCGTCGGTACGTGGAGGGATTTTCTTCTATTGCCGCCCTATTGACTAGATTGACTCAGAAGAATGCTCCATTTCAGTGGTCCGACGATTGTGAGGCGAGCTTTCAAAAGCTGAAGTTAGCATTAACTTCAGCACCAGTGTTATCATTGCCTTCTGATTCTGGAGTATATACAGTGTATTGCGACGCTTCACGCTTCGGGTTGGGATGCGTGCTGATGCAGGATTGCAGGGTTATTGCTTATGCTTCGCGCCAGCTGAAGGTTTATGAAAAGAATTACCCTGTGCACGATTTGGAGTTGGCGGCGATTGTTCAGGCTCTGAAGATATGGCGGCATTATCTATATGGTGTATCTTGTGAGGTCTATACTGACCACCGCAGCCTGCAGTATCTGCTTAAGCAGAGGGACCTTAATTTGAAGCAGCGGAGGTGGCTTGAGTTGGTGAAAGACTATGATCTCACTATTATGTATCATCCGGGCAAGGCAAATGTAGTTGCGAATGCATTGAGCAGGCGAGCAGCTAGCATGGGTAGTTTGGCCTACATCTCAGCTGAGGAGAGGCCTTTAGCCTTGGACATTCAGTCCTAGGCCAACCGTTTGGTAAGATTGGACCTTTAAGAGCTCCGTCGAGTTTTAGCTCATGTGATAGCTCAGTCTTAATTATTGGGAGAGATCAAGGCTCAACAGTTTGATTATCCACGCCTAGCAGAGCTTAGGGATACGGTGGTCCAGGGCAGAGCCAAGGGGATTACTTTGGGCGAGGATTGTGTTCTGCGACTCTAGGGCCGATTGTGTGTTCCTAATGTTGATGGCCTGAGGGAGAGGATTCTAGCAGAGGCTCACAATTCTCGGTATTCTATTCACCCAGGAGCTACGAAGATGTACCGTAATTTGTAAGAAGCATTACTGGTGGAGGCGGATGAAGAAAGACATTGTTCAGCATGTGGCTAGGTGTCTTAATTGTCAGCAGATTAAGTACGAGTATCAGCGGCCAGGAGGTTTATTTCAGCAGATGCCCATTCCTCACTGGAAATGGGAGCGTATCACTATGGACTTCGTGGTTGGGTTGCCTCGGACTTTGCGGAAGGTTGATGCGGTTTGGGTCATTCTGGATATATTGACCAAATCGGCACATTTCATTCATGTGGCTACTACTTATACTACATAGAGGCTAGCTAAGATTTACCTTCGTGAGATAGTCCGAATGCATGGTGTGCCGGTGTCTATCATTTCAGATCGGGGTCCTCAGTTCACTTAGCACTTCTGGAGAGCTTTGCACAGCGAGATGGGTACTCAGATAGACCTCAGTTCAGCATTTCACCCTCAGACTGATGGCCAGTCAGATCGTACAGTTAAGCTTTTGGAGGATATGCTCAGGGCTTGCGTGATTGATTTCGCGGGTCACTGGGACCAGTTCTTGCCTTTAGCGGAGTTTGCATACAATAATAGTTATCAGTCCAGCATCGAGATGGCTCCATTTGAGGCTTTATATGGTCGGCGATGCCGTTCTCTGATTGGGTGGTTTGAGCCTGGTGAGGCCAAGTTATACGGTACAGATCTGGTCAGAGATGCCTTGGAAAGGGTGAAGATTATTCAGGAGAAGCTCCGTACAGCCCAGTCTAGGCAAAAGAGCTACGCAGATCAGCGGGCACGTGATGTAGCATTCATGGATGGAGATAAGGTTTTGAAGGTTTCGCCGATGAAGGGCATTATGAGATTTGGGAAGAAAGGCAAGCTGAACCCCAGGTTTATAGGTCCTTTCGAGGTGCTGAAGCGGGTTGGAGAGGTTGCTTATAAGCTTGCTTTGCCTCCAGCCTTATCAGGAGTTCACCCAGTATTTCATGTATCTATGCTTCGGAGGTATCACGCCGACTTCTGGCACGTGGTTGATTACAACTCTATCTAGTTAGATGAAAAGTTGGGCTTCGGGGAGGAGCCTGTTGCCATTATTGATAGGCAGGACCGCCAGTTGAGGTCTAAGACAAATTATGCGGTTAAGGCCCAGTGGAGGGGCCAACCAGTTGAGGAGGCGACTTGGGAGTTCGAGTAGGACATGTGGAGCAGATATCCACAGCTATTCAGCACTCCAAGTACGATTCTAGTCCCGTTCGAGGACAAAAGTTTATTTAAAAGGGGGATAATGTAACGACCCAGCCGGTTGTTTTGCATATCAGGGTCCCGTTTCCTTAAATGAAACCTTCCATAGCGGCTATTCGTTCTTTATGACTCGCGGGAGCGGGTGGTCCGGGATTTGGGAATGATTTGGATGGATTAAGAACACTTGGTTCCTTAAGGCTGGCCTATTTGGCCAAGTTTGACTTCGGTCAACATTTTGAGCAAACGACCTCGGAATCGAGTTCTGACAGCTCCAATAGCTCTGTATGATGATTTCGGACTTCAGCGTATGTTCGGCTCGGGTTTCTGATGACCGGGAGCGTTTCGGTGCCCGAAATGGAAATCAGGATTTTTTTAAGTTTAGAATTTGGCCTGGAACGGGACTTCATGCTATCGGGGTCCGAATGGAATTCCGAGACCGGCAATAGTTTCGAATAGTCATTTAGGACTTGTGTGCAAAATTTGGGGTCAATCGTACGTGATTTGATAGGTTTCGGCGTCGGATGTAGAAGTTTGAAATTCTAAGTTCTTAAAGATTTGAATTGGTTATGATCTATTGAGTATATTTTCATTGAATTATCGTTATTTGGATAGTTTGGGAGCGTGCGCATCCATTATTTTAGTCATCGTAGAGGCTTGAAAGTCAGTGATGAACCTTCGGAGCGAGGTGAGTCTCCTTTCTAACCTCGTAAGAGGGAAATTGTCCCTCTAGGTAACCTTGTTTGCTATGTGATCTTGTTTGGGGGCTACGTATGCACCGAGTGATCAGAGTCCGTACGTAGTGGCTATTACTGCTTCGACCGGGTAGTTAGGCCACAACATGCTCATTGTTTTCCCCTGTTGTAGCATAGATATGACTTGTATATGTCACGCCCCAAAACCGAGGGACACGACCGGCACTCAACCGGAGGACCCCGGTCAAGCAGA
>ML282418.1:17879-59661 GCA_005239495.1 Nicotiana undulata | reverse complement strand
TTTTTTTTTTGGGGTGGGGGGGTGGGGGGGGGGGGAGAAAAATTTAAAAAAAAGAAAATTAAAAATAAAAAAAAAAAAAAAAAAAGTAATTTTTTTAGGGGTGGATGAGTTAACTTGTGCTCAACCCAAATAGACCCATGAGCTAAAATATTTGTAGCACAACCCATTAATCTCTGGGCGAGTTAAGCGGGTTGAATGAGTTTGGACTCAAATTGCCCCCCTAACCAGAATGTTATGTGGATAAAGCTCAAATTCATGCAATAAATTTGACCAGTACTTTGAATATATATTTCAAAAGTGTAGGGCTATTCCTTGTAATTAGGGTTTTATCACGAGATGCTAGGGTAAAATAACAAAAGGAAAAAATATGGTACATGAACCAAAGATAATTGAGTAGGGTGTACAAAGAAAACTTATAAACCACCAACATGATAATTCGAGTCAAACCGGAAAAAAAATTCCGATTATGATTTTGTTTGGTTTGATGTTGGAAAAAAACCCCGACCATAATTAGTTTGGTTTGGTTTAAACTAAAAAATAGTCAAACCGAAAACCAATGTTTGGTTTAAACTAAAACATAGTCAAACCGAAAACCAGCCAACCGACATTACATTTATACAATTTAAAAAAATATTTTATGCATATAAATATTTGTTGTAATATAATTTTTAAATATTTCTTATACTTGTTCACAGTTTTATCTTTAAAAGTATTATTTAAAGTTTGGACTTAACATTCTTGGAATGGTCCAATAATATTTATAGCCCATAAAGGTAGTAAGTCAAATAAAGGTAAAATTTGCACGGGGCACCCTATTTGGTCACCCCCATTTAATATATACCCACTTTTTAAAAAAGTTTTTAACTTGTACCCATTGTTTAAACAACTTCAGGTCTCTTTCTCCTCCTCATTCTCCTCCTTTGTTTTTTGAATGCTGAAGATTGAGATATTATTATGCGTTCTAGTCTGATGATTCATATATATATTTGCTTGTCCCATTATGTTATGTTTGGTCTTATTCACATTAATTTAACCTCTTAGATATTTTAGCTTTACATGCACATTGATTTTTGGTTCTAATTTATTTGTAGTAACTTGTTTTCACGTCGAAAATATTTTTCATTATTTTATCTTTGAAATGAACAACTCAATTGATTCTAATCATGATCTATTAAATTCAGCTCTAAGAATGATGGAGTTCAGCAAATATAAACAAAAATTTCAGCTCTTAGAATGTTGAAGTTCAGCAAATACAAAACAAACATCAGCTTTGAAGTTCATCACAAACAGAACAAAGCTTCAGCTAAAACATGCTGAAGTTCAGCAAATATAGAACAAAGCTTCAGCTAAAACATGCTGAAATTCGGCAAATACAGAACAAAGCTTCAGCTAAAACATCCTGAAATTCAGCAAATACAGAACAAAGCTCCAGCTAAAACATGCTGAAATTCAGCAAATACAGAACAAAGCTTCAGCTACTAGAATGCTGAAGTGCAACAATTACAAACAAAAACTTCAGCCAAAATATGTTGTTGTTTTATTAAACTGAAGTTTGTCATTTGCACTACGAACTGAAGTTTACCATTTGCACTATGAAATGAAGTTTGCGCGATTGCCTTTGCAAGTTAGGCCAAACTTCATGCAAATATATTTGAAGTTTTGCTACACACTTCAGGCAAAACATTCTGAAGTTCAAACTTCACACATAAATTTTTGCTACTTCAGGCCCGTATGTCTGAAGCTACGCGAAAAGTGGGTACACTTACATTTTTTTTTGCAAAGCGGGTATATGTTAAAAGGTGATCCAAAAAGCAGGTATAGATGCAAATGCCCCCAAATAAAGTTCAAATCAATACTAATCTGAATAGAGGGAATCAATTCAACACTTGGAATCACCTAGTGTTGGATATCTATTTTTTAGTTTTGCATTGATTTATAATGAAAATGTATAATCTAGTTTATCTTTTTCTTTCTTTTTTTATGCGTAGTTGTGTGATTAATAGTACTTATTAGTTGTACTTATTTTAACACGACCTATATAGTATTTTTAGATTACGTTAATTGTTATTATGATGTATTAATTAGTAATATTTTCTTTGTGAGATTTTATTATCTATGTTATGAATATTTTAGTATATTATGACTCATCTCATATTATTATTTTATTTTCTTGAAAAATACATTATATAGTTATATTCTACTAGGACAAAAATAAATATTTGGAGTATAAGTTATATATTTTGTGCTATTAAGACTTTACCGGAAAAAAACTCGAAAATACCAACAAAAAAAAAAGAAAAAGACCCTAAGAAAAAGTCTATATTGAAACCAAATCAACTCGACCTATCTACGCTCCTAAGATTGAGTAACTCAAACTCCTTGCTGTCGTTCCATTTATGGTTTTGTAAGTTGATGGTCTAATTTACTGAAGTATTCAGGCAGTTATATAGTATCATCTTGTACTAGTCGAAAATGCAAAAAGTTAGTAGTAATTGAAGTTAAAAAAAATAAAAATAAAAATAAAAGGACGTGGAGTCGAAGAGTACAATAATACCTTAACGCTTATTGTGATAAAACGGGCCACACAGAGATTGAACAATCTCCCCACTGAAAACGACAAGTTATTAGCCTCCTGAGTCCTGACTCCTGAGGCGCAATTCACAAATGACAAGTCTTTGTTACTACTACTTTGTATTTATCCCACCGATCACTTTGCCGACGTGTTGAGATATCACGCATCTTCCAATCACATGCTTCCATTTAATATTATCTGGCAAGGTGAAAGCCACATCACTTTACTTTTGAGTGTAAGTTAGTGCTATGAAATAGTACAAGTTTTTACATGAATAGTATATGTCTTTTTAATTAATTTAAAATGATAACTTCAAATATAAATTCAAATATTATGCCTATCTGCTTCAATTTATGTGATTACATTATTAGTTAGGAAGTCTACGAGATCTAGCCTTGATCACAGGTTTCTTGAATGTATTATAAGCATTTTGAAATATAAATTATTGTTTATAGTACTTTGTAT
Source organism: Nicotiana undulata (assembly GCA_005239495.1). Classification (NCBI taxonomy): domain Eukaryota; kingdom Viridiplantae; phylum Streptophyta; class Magnoliopsida; order Solanales; family Solanaceae; genus Nicotiana; species Nicotiana undulata. The sequence continues at coordinate 56,624 of ML282418.1, read as the reverse complement.
TGAGTTTTTTAATATATAAATTTTATTTTAAAAATAAAATACATCTAAATTCACGATCAAAATTAAGAATTTTGACCTTTCAAGCCACATAAATTGAAACACAAAGTGTATTTTATTATAGCCCGTTAATAAAATTGTTAATGTCATAATTTTATCCTACTGAATGATTAATTAAATATCGGAAATTTACCAACGGATGACTAGTACTTTAGCTAGTAGCTAAAATAGCATATTTTCTTTCTTCGAAAGAGCCGCCCAACGCGATTGACGACCACCCAAATTAATCCGTATTTAATATATTAACATAAACTTTAAAATATAAAATTGTCTATCAGAAAATATTAAAGAATTTGCTAGTTATGTCAAAAAGAATTATGTTTTATTCTAAGCGACGTATAAATCAAACAAAATAAGAGTATTTCATAAGTGAAGTAGTTGCTTTCCAACATAAGTATTTTCAGTTAACAAGAATACAAGATTAAGAACTTAGAGAAATAAACTTACAGCGGTCAATGATCAATACCCAAAGAAGATCATCAAATTTAAAACAAGAAAGTTTATTCGACATAAGGTTGACTTGTCAAAGGTTTTAGCTCAGAAAAAAAAAATTCTTAGCTTCTTGTCAACAAATATATTTTTCTAATTAACCTATAATAATAATAATAATATAGGTCACGGGTTCGATTTGTAGAGTAGAATCTTAAAGCAATTATAATTTTCTTATGATCTATAGTTACGGATTCGAGCAAAAGTAGCAGTGGCAGAGGCAGGACTTCTGCTAAGCGGGTTCAAAAAAGGAATAAGTTAAAATATTTAAAGAGATTGTAGCTAGAGGGAATGAAACCAATGGCCTCATAATGTTTTGAAACCCCTTGACCACTAATCCATGCTTTTGGACTCTACGAGAGGATACAAAATATAATATATAGAAAAAAAAGTCAAATTTTACCTTGTATACACAGTATAATTTTTCGACGAAGAGGAATCGAGTCAATACCCTTGCGCCTCTTTAAATCCTCCCATGATAAGTAGCCATTAATATTTGTGTTAGTGTAGGTTGTTTACGTGCAACCCTTTTTCCCAACCTTGCGTAAGTATGAAATACTTTACGCATTAAATTGTACTCCCTCCGTTTCAGTTTATGTGAACCTATTTTCTTTTTAGTCCGTTCCAGAAAGAATAACCCCTTTTTAAATTTGAAAACAATTTAGCTTAAACTTATAATTCTACCCTTTATGAGAAACTTTTATAACCACACAAATACTCTATGCCCCTTTTAAACTTGTTTAGGACCAAAAATTTCAAATTTTTTTTAAACGACGTGCTCAGTCAAACATGTTCACATAAATTAAAATAGATGGAGCATTTAATATGTGTGGAAAAAAAAACTTAATTAAAATGGATTGGAGGAGTAAACAAAGTAAAGAAGGGAAAATCCTGGTAATAATAATACGTAGTAGGAAGAAAAGGAACAAGAATCGGGTCCCCAGTTTCTTGTTTCTATAACTCTCACACTTCTCTCTCATTTTCTTATTCTTGTTGTGACCTTTTTCGTTACAGAGGTCGAAAGGTACGTTTTTTAGTTTTGATTTGGATCGGTGGAAGAAGAAAGAAAATGGGTTCATATCAATTATTGAGGAGTCATTCTGATAAGCTATACAATCGTAATTCCTCTTCATCTTTCTGTAGCGAAACGCAACGTGGATGTTCAAAAGCACAGAATTGTCTGCTAAAGATTCTCAGGACAATCTCCACTGTCCCACCACTCCATACGTCCACAGTTCCACCCGAGAAACTCAATCAATTAGAATATGATGCGAAAAGGGGATGTAACGGAATTTCTATAGACTTGAATATTGGGTTTAATGTTCCCCAGGAATTTGATTCTGCATCTCCGGTTGACGGCGGTTGGGTTTCTGGACAGAGTACTACTAGCACTACCACTGGAGGCAATTTTGCCGATGAAAAGAGTCCCTTTGCTGCGGACTACGGCGGCGTTTTGACGGTTGACGGTGAATGCGAGAAATCGTGCAAAAGTGAGATTTGTGGAATCGATGCTATGATCAAAGAGGAAATTATAGAAAATTTGCAGACGAGGAAAGAAGTAGACGAAATTGGGGAACTAAAAGAGGAAGAAGGATTCATGGGTTTGCTGATTGAAGCAGCAACATTGATATTTGGAGACTTTAAAAACGAAAATTCCAAATCCGAATGCGAGAGCGAGAGCGAGAGCGAGACAGAGAGAAAAAGCTTCAAATCTGAAAATTCTGAAAACAGCAGAGAGGATGAAGACGAGGATGTAGGTCCTAAAAAGCAACTGAAACGAAGAAACATGTGTACAGATCCAGTGGTTCGATCAAAAAGGGGGAGGATTCAGGTTTTGCCTAACAAATACAAGGACTCCATTCTCGAGCCGTTGACACGAATCCGATCAACCATTTTCTCTAATAGACGGCGATCAAAGTAACATAGATCACTGTTTTAACTTTATTTCATCTCGTCTTAGTTGAACTAGTAGTTCTATTGTACTTATCAGTTCATCTAAATGGTTTTTGGTTTTGGACGTATGATTTTGCTTGCATTATTGAATGAACAAGAAAAGTTATGGTAGGCAAAATTTTGTCAATTAATATACAATATGTTGGGATATGCTACACGTTAAAATGGAGCTAGACCTCAATTTACTTGGTATTGATGAGAGCTATAAGCTATTGCTGTTTTTATTTTGTGTTATGGATTGAGTTTTGCTATTGTTAAATATTACTCCATTGATCTTACAGAGTTCGAAAAAGTTTTATTTTAGTGAACAAGGATACATTCAAGTCAAACGTATTTTACTAGTATTAATTTGAGACATAAATAGTCTCAGTTTGAGGTTCATAATGCAGTGCCTTTGGGTGCGAAATATTAGATTTAACATATGTACTAAATAACGGTAACATAGTACCATACAAGTTTATTAAATGATACTGCCTCCGATTCAAAATAAGTGATTTTCTGGCTGGTTCAAAATAAGTGATTTTTCCAGTCTTCAATAGAACATTACTTTCTTTTTCCTATATTGTCCCGGAGTAAATATTGTTGCAATATGTGTTTAGAGTGTTTATTTCCATTGCAATTGAATTCTTCCATATGATCAGATTCACGTTTCCACTTCTCTAGTTCTGTTAAACCTTCTTTTATAAGAGAATTCTTGGTGGGAAATGTTGAAATTTTTGGCTCCATTTTATATTTTGTTGATATTTTAAAATTAAAATTCTAGACAAATTGAGATTCTTGCTGAAAGTTTGAAATCATTTTTCAAGGGTTGCTTCGTCTCACAAATTGAAATCATTGCTAATCATCAATGTTCTTCCGTCGCGTCTTCCATTTGCTTCATTCAATGTTTAGTGTGAATAATCACATCCCAAATCCCAAAATGGATAGTAATGGATAGTATGATTATTTTCATTGATAATTAATGTTAAAAGATAATTTTTTTAATTTGTGTAAAAATACCCAAAAAATCACTTATTTTGGACGGAAGAGAGTAACTCCATAAGTTAAGAGCGAAGCAACTCTATTATGTAATTGTAGTCTAAAGTTTTGTTTTTTTGCTTATTGGTGAAAAATATTAATAATATTGCACTTTTTTCCTTCCATGTGTCTTGAACTTCCAATCTACAATCCTAGCTAGGTTTAGTTTCATACTACAATATAGTGGTGACAAAATAGATTTAAAAAGATACAGTTATCCATTCATATTATTCACTAAAAATGATTTGGATAATGAACTTTGTAAAAATAGATCGGATAAAAATTATATTATCCACTTAAATAATGAATAATCAATGGATAACTAATATTAACATTTGTAAAATAGTCAAAATGGGAGTTCCTCAAGTTTGGGAGATTAGAAATTCTTCCAAAAGTGTTATATTCAAAAAGGCATAGATAATATGAATATCTATATTAACCGTTTATCCCATTTTCGATCCGTATAAAATATAAGTCGGATCGGATTATTTATCCGTTTTTGACCGTTCATAGCTCGACCCAACCTTTAGCCACACTATAAAGAAAAAATCCCTAACTCTTTCTCGAAGAAAACACAAGAAGGAAAAAATGAACATCCACAGAAATTATGAGAAGAAGTATGAGTCCTTTGGGTGGAAACTCGGTCATGTAGAAGACTTTGACGGGAAATGTGGTTGATTAGGTAGCCAAAACATCGGTGTCATTTTCTGTTTACATTTTATCATCTCCCGTTGAAACAACCAATTTAGACCGTGGGATCAACATTGCAATAATATTCATCCTAAAGCAATGGCGAACACGCGAGCCAAATGTTTGTCAAGAGAACTTTTTTGGTATAATATTATTTTGACTGGCTTTTCATATTAATATTTTATTGTTTCTTCATATAAATTTAAATATTTAGAAATTACAATTTGTACCTTTTGATTTTAGAGTAATAAAAAAGATTGTCAAAAGTTTTGACGTGCAAATTAAAATGAAAATGAAATAAAAGGAAGACCATTGTCTATCTATATGTGAATTTCTTATATCGTTGTGTGGTTCACTCCATTGCAAAAGAAGAGTTCCTTAGAGATCAGAACTCAGAACTGCAAGGGTCCCCACTTTGCCAAAAACTTATACAGTTGGTTAAGAATAGAGACAGAATATTTTGACATCACACATTTTCAAGTCACGAAGAAATTCGCAAGAAATTATACAACAACATTTAATGTACCCCTATTGCAGACCAATAATAAATATAGTTAAAATGTTCCATCTCTAAGAGTTTAATTATTTGTTTAATTTGTTGGTTCACACAATTCTACATACTCACATAGCAATAAAGAGAAGAATAGTCTAATCTGACAACCATTGCTCCGAAATTGGATTGGGTTATTTTAAGTGTTTTAAAGTCAAAATAGCTTTTAAGTCATTTTGTAATATTTGGATAGAATAAAAAAGTATTTTTAAATTAAAATGACAAAAATAAGCCAAAAATAAGAATTCTTAACTTATGACTTTTGGCTTAAAAGTCACAAAAAACAAGCTCATCCAAACGGGCTCTGTATTATACGTGTTTGTCATAGCCGTTATTCTTACTAATAGTCAACTAGTATTAGTACTAGCGCGATGCGCGGATACAAATCATGTTAAATTGTGGTGTAGGTTGTTTGAGTCATGTGCAAATAACCTTAAAATTATATAACATTAGATACTAATTATGAAGTAGGATATGAAATTATTGTTCAAATCTCGTAGTGCACAACCTATTTTTATATTTGTAGCAACCTAACCCCTTGATTTTAGTACTTGCATTTTGTTTCACTCAATATTAAAGAATAATAAACATATCATGTTGTGATCTGTCTTGTTTGAGCACGTTCGATCATATTATTTTAACAAACTTCTTGCTATCACTTTGTTTTTATTTAAAAGTTAAATATGTCTTATTCATCACATTATTTTTACGCAAATTCTTTTTTCTTTTGTTTTATTCTTATAGTTATCGTATTAGTTATTATTTAATATTATTGTCTTATCATATAATTTTTTATTAGCTTAATAATTAAATTAATGTCTTTCTTATTATTCTTTTAATAGTATTTAACAAGTATATATTTTTATTCTTAAAACTTGGTATAATTTTTATGCTTGTATCATCTTATTAAAAAAAAATTAATCATTTAAATTTATTGTAATATTTAAAAATATAATTTAAATTTTTAATTTATTTATTTTTTGTAACGACCCAACCGGTCGTTCAGAGTGTTTAGCCCCGTTTCCCCTATTTCTGCCTTATTATGTGTTGTTCAGCTCTTTTATGTTGCGTTGGATCGGTTGGCTCGGGTTCGGAGCGGTTGTGGTGAGAAATGAGACACTTAGTCTCTTAAGTTGGTTAATTAGTTGGAAAAGTCAACTGGAAGTTGACTTATAGGTATATGATCTCGGAATGTGGTTTTTATGATTCAGATAGCTTCGTTAGGTGATTTGGGACTTATGAGTGTGTTCGAAATGTTATTCGGAGGTCCGTGGTAGAATTAGGTTTGAATTGGTGAAATAGGATTTTTGGCGATTTCCGGTTGGCAGTGGTGTGTACGGCCAAAATCGGGGGAGTCCAATTCTGAGGCATCTAGGGCATTCCCCCCCAGAATGCATACCTCGAGAAAGTATATCGAAGGCCCATCATGACCTGCCTCAAAGAAATACAAAATCGATGATCGTCATGGAAATGCGAAAAGTTTCCAAGAACACGTGGTTAGAACTAAAAAGGTCTGCAAGAGATCGTGAAAGTCCGTACTGAGCCATTATACAGTTGTACCAATAGCATTCCTTTGTCATAATTATGCATGTACTATGTTGGGAACCCCCCTCCTATATAAAGGGGATCCCTATCATTTTGTAACACACATGAATATTTACTGCAATAGAACATTTTCTGCTTTTCTCGTTTAACGTGCTCAATATTACTCTACAACTTTGTTGCTCTTCATTTATTATTTTCCATTTATTGTTCATTATTAACTGCCAAAAACTATCCTTGAGGCCCCCTATATTACTGAGCTCGAGGTCCCTAGTTTCGTGACTACACTGGTATCACTTCTTTCTTTCTTATACTTAGTATTTTTAACATATCCACTAGTATTAAAATAAATCACATATTTTTAGAACCACAAATCACTTTTAATTGTTAAAATCATTTTTGAGGTAAACAGTTTGGCACCCACCGTGGGGCTAAAAATAATAGTGATTGTTTTGGTGCTAGTTTTCTGAAAATACAAGTTATTTTTCACACTTTTTCTTGTCCGAGAATCTTTGATTTCAGGTCAAAAAATGTCTAACTCAACAAATGCACATGGAAACAATGGTCTTGAGCTCCATGGGGACAACAATGCATTTGCCTCGATAGCCGGTGTGCCACCGCCAAATCCTGGGGTAGCACCAACACCAGTCCCCATCGATGTAGGCTCACGCAATGCTTTGCACATCGACGTAGACACTGATACTGACGAAAGCGTGCGTGGAGGTGATCAACATGACGCGCTAAGAACACAAGCTCGGGAGGAAAGAGAAGTTAGGTTGCAAGTAAATTTTGAGATGTTACAAGCATAGCAAATGGCTATTGCTCAGCTACAAAGTCAACAAAATACCTCAAGCACAGCAGGACCGGAAACAGCTCCTCAAGTCGAACAAGCACCAGAAATATCGAGCAATAACGGGTCAGGAACAGACCCCACTATTATGAGAATGATCGAGGACCTCACCAAAAGGATCGAGTCAGGAGAAAAGAAGATAGAGGCCAACGACAAAAAAGTGGAACCCTATAACTCGAGGGTCGACCAGATCCCGGGCGCACCCCCGATTTTGAAGGGAGTAGATTCGAAGAAGTTCGTGCAGAAATTATTTTCGTCAAGCGCAGCTCCGAAGCCCATTCCAAAGAAGTTCATAATGCCCAATATCCCAAAGCATAACGGGGCCACAGATCCCAATGAGCATATTACCATTTATACCTGTATTGGTAAAAAATAGACCTCACACGTGTGATATGTTTTATGACAAGGCGATCTATGTGGAGCAATAGAAACATGACAACTGGTTATAAACTTACAAAGAGGTATGAGACAAAGAGGAACGGAACAACATACCCGCGAGACAATTAGATGCGGGAGCCTCAGTCTAATTGAGGAGTTGAAGATACACTGTCAGAATGAACCAAGGCAGAATAAAGGGCAAATTCAAAGATCTTCAATCAATGAGCCAAACATTACATAATTCACGCAACAGTTACGATTACCTATTGTAATGTTACATTAATGATATTATTAGTTATTAATGCTCAATCATTAAGAAGAGTAGGCATTATATTAAGAAATTCCCTATAAAAGGGAGTAAAATATCACTTGTATGGACACGTTCGAACCACTACAGAAATATACTTACTTTTACGCCTTCTTATTTACTTTCTTATTACAAGTCTAATTATTATTATTAGTTAATTTCCTTGGTTATTAGAAGCCCGAGTACTTCTTAAAATAGCTTTGGCAGAGAATCTAATTCTTTGGTTAAACAAATTGGTTCCGTTACCGGAAATCTGATAATCTTTTTTTCTTATCAAACAACCTTTTGAGAATCATGTCAAACGCCAACGACAACAACCAAATGGCAATTGAAACTCTAGCTCTATCACCTCAAGTCTCCCCACGAGGTTCAAGGGATAACTCCCCAGGGATATCTACAACTCAAAATAATGATCAAACTGGAAATGAACAAACAAGAGAACAAGACCCTGTGAAGTAAATGGTTGGCGAATATGTGAATGAAGCTCTTCAAGATTTCATGAGGGGCTACCAGCTGTATTACCTACGCCTCCTCCAAACAACACCGCAACTGTGAAAAATCCACAATCCGGATTAGCAAACTCAAGAAGTAGAGGCACTCCAAATGAGTCTCTTGAAGGAAGACCATGTATGTCTAATAATTCAGATTTACAATCTTTACTACTAACCTTGCAGAAACATGTGACGAAACAAAACGATCGTATCGAGCAAATTCTTGGAGTACCGCCTGTCATCAAGGGTATTGACATTGATAGATATTCTCAACAACCTTGGAAGCCAAGTGAAGCACCATTGCCTATTCCCAAGAAATTCAAAATGCCTGACATACCAAAATACGATGGCACAACTGATCCACGTGATTATGTTACTGCTTTTACCACAGGAGTAAAAGGAAACGACTTGACTAAGCTAGAAATTGAATCTGTGTTAGTCAAAAAGTTTGGAGAAACCCTCACCAAAGGAGCGTTAACATGGTATTCTCTCTTACCCAAAAATTCTACTGACTCTTTTGCTGAGCTTGCAGATTCGTTCATAAAAGCACATTCCGGTGTACGAAAAGTAGAAAAAAGAATGGAAGACATATTCAAAATAAAACAGGGAGACACAGAGTTGATCCGTGAATTCGTAGATAGGTTTCAAAGTGAAAGAATGTTGTTACCAAGAGTGCTTGACAATTGGGCAGTAATGGAATTTGCAAGTAATTTGAATGATAAAAGCTCGGAAGCCACGAGGAGACTCAAAGAAAGCTTGAGAGAGTTTCCATCCACAATATGAAACGACGTCTATAACAGGTACACCACCAAGTTACGAATAGAAGAAGACCATTGCACAATCAAAAGCAGAAGACATGACCAGTTCTAGATGCTCCGAATCAGAAAGAAGACAAGTAAAAATAGGTACGAACCATACATGGGACCTTCAGGACGGGAGACTCGTTCCAAATTTGAAAACACACAGTCTGATCACAGACCATCAAATAGAGATTCGAGCTCATCATCATCAAGGTCCAGAAAGGATCGAGACGAGCGAAATATAGGTAATGCAAGAATCGGACTACAATTTCAATGTAAGTACTTCCGGATTAATTACTGTATTAAGAAATATGGGTGATAAAGTTCGATGGCCCAAAGAAATGAGATCAATCCAAACAGAAGGAATCCAGACTTCTGGTGCGAATTTCACAACGATCATGGGCACAGAACGTTAGATTGCAGGTTATTGCAAGGTGAGGTAGAACATTTATTAAAACAAGGCTATCTAACAGAAATGTTTAGTGAAAAAGGTAAACAGGCATATATGAAGAACAGGAAGGAGCCCCCAAAGCCACCATCTCCAAAGAAAATAGTAAACGTGATACACGGAGGAGAGGAGGTGAATGGCGTAACTAGTAAAAAAATGACCAAGTTCACAATAACTCACGGGAAACGAACTCGTGAAACTTTGGAGGCTGACAATATATCATTCAACGACACAGATACTGATGGATTATTGCTTCCGCACAACGACGCGCTGGTAATATCTTTACTTATACATGACACTAACGTGAAAAGAGTATTAATTGATCCAGGTAGCTCGGCCAATATCATTTTGTTGAGGGTTGTGGAAGAGATGTTGATGGGGAACCATGTAATTCCAAAAGAACATTACTTGTCCGGGTTCGACAATTCTACTATCATAACAAAAGGAGAAATCGAGCTTAGTACCTATGCAGAAGGCGTTATCAAGGATACGAAATTCCAAGTCATTGATACTGATATGGCTTATAATGTAATCATGGGGAGACCTTGGATCCATGATATGGAAGCAGTACCATCTACTCTACATCAGGTAATTAAATTCCCTTCCAAATGGGGAATCCAACATATTCGAGGTGATCAACATACCTCAAGAAACATCAATTCAGTGATACATTCCAATAAAGAATAATTAGCGGAAGAATCAAAGGACGAGAAAACAATTCAAACAGACACGGAAGAAAACGATAACGATACGGTGAACCAAATCACCACGGATGTCGCATCAACACACACATACATGGATTCCAGACCTGATGTTATCTCGAAGCTGTTCCACTGTTCGAGCACGAGCTTGAGCAAAAAGTCCAATTAGGCGCAAGGCTAAGCTCAACCAAAAAAGGTAAGTTAATTGAATACATAAAAGCTAACGCAGATTGTTTTTCTTGGTCCCATTCAGATATGACAGGTGTTGATACCCAATTTTTCCCAAAATATTTTAAAAATTGCATATATACCCTCAAAATCATACATTAGTAGCAATTGGTATTTTTCCATAACTTTTCTATAATTTTATTAATTTGTCCAGTATTTTATTCCCAATAAATAATTATAAAATTGCATCACAAATGATTTCAAGAGCTTTCCTTAATTTAATTTATTGAAGAAAAAAATTTAATTTATTGTTTATGGTCCTAATAAGATCTAATTATTTCATAATTAGCCAAATTGGCGTCTTTTGGCTATAATTACGATAACTTTGTAATTATAGCCTAAGCATATAATTTTATACTCCCTCCGGTCCAAAATAAGTAATTTTTTGGGTGTTTTCGCACAAATTAAGAAATCCACTTTTTAACATTAATTAGCAATGAAATTGACCATATTAACCTTTACTATCTCTTCTCATAAAGGCCCCTAACACATACTCCAATATTATTTACTCCAAGGGCAATGCAGGAAAAAAGTAAGTAATTCATTCTTGAAATCTGGAATAATCACTTATTTTGGACCACAATAAAAATGCCAAAAAATCACTTATTTTGGACCGGAGGGAGTATTATTGTTTACCAGAAATTAGTCATTTGTATTTTTAAATACTAAACAATCATTTTAAACTATTTTCTATGCATGAAATTCATTTTTTTTATAATTACTACCTATTTTATAAATTATTTTGACTAATTAGAATTGGGTATTTAACAAATAGCCTATTATATTTCAATTTTAGCCTTATTAGACCAGCCCAAACACCTAATTATACTCATCCCAATACCCCAAGACTAATTCCTAAATCTACCCGACCCAATTTCTATTTTAATTTGGTCCGTTGATCAACTTTGATCAACGGACCAGATCCGTTCTTTCCTAAATTAACCTAAGACCATACCCCCCCCCCCCCCCCCCCCCCCCCCCGCAAACCCTCATTCTTTCATTTTCTCCGCCGTCACACCCTCTCATTCTCTCTCAAGCTCTCTCTGCTTAGCCATGGCTTTCACTCGCTGGCTGCCTGCTCGCCGGTAACAATGGTGGTTACACCACCACTCTTAGCTCTAATGTCTCCCTCTCCACGGCCAGATTCTTGCATCTCTAAGGTCCTCAAGGGACCAGTGGCTGTTCCCTCACACCTATGGCATGTTCTTGCCGTTCTCAAGCCACCTTGGCCCGTCTAAGTAAGATCGTCCTATTTTATTACTAAACCTATGGCTTCTAAGCCAGAATCTGTCTATCTCTGGGTTGTTCTCTCTCAAAACCCTAATTTATCTCTCGACTCTTTAGATCTATAACGGATCTGAGAGTATTTTGAGTTATTTTACTATTTTCCATGAGAATCTTTCTGATTTTTTTTAAATGTCTCTTCGTCTTCATAACTAGGGTTTCTTAACTTCTCTTCAAAATGACTTTTTCTTTGATTTTAAGTGTTATTCTATAATCTTTACTATGTTTAAACGATTTTATTTAGGGTTTTCCTTTAACCTAATTAACTATGTTAAAAACCTCTAATTTCTTGGCTTAGCTTTGGGTTCTAAATCTGTCTTGTCTGATTTGCTCGTTTGACTTGTATGTATGTCTGTTTCTCATGAATCTGTTCTGAGTTTCTGTGATTTCTACCCTATTATGCTTTTTATGGTTTCTGATTTGATTCTTCTTGCCTATACTGTGTTTATTTTGTTTATTCACAGAAACTTGTATTAATTTCCCTTAATCAGTACTAGTTCTATTTGAATCCCTAATTTCCTGTAATTGATACCCTTTTACTAATTTCCTATAATTGATACCCTTTTACTGATTTCCTGTGATTGATACCCCTCTACTGATTTCTAACTTTTAAATTATTTTCTTGCCTTATTATGTAGTTGACTATACTGTTAATTGATTCTTATGTTATTTTCTTAATTAGAACCTCATGTACCTACCCTTAATGACCTACTCTATACCTGTACTGTGCTTGAATTATTTCCTTAGTTATATTTCAGCCATATATGATCTCCTTCCTTATTTGTTACTTGTCTCTGACCGTTTGAAATAACTCCTTAATTAAGGGAGTAGTTGGACTGATTTTGTTTTGATTGATTCTGAGTTCCATAATTACTGAACGATTTTGATTCTTACCTTATTTTACCTAGATTTTAAACTACTATATATGTATTACTCTCATTAATAGTCTTGAACGGAAGAACTCACATTAGTTCACAACTCTCATACTCTCAAAAGCTCTTCTGCTTTCTTTTATCACTTGCTATTGTTACTAAATTAACCGGCTGCAAGCCAAGGCTAATTATTACACTCTCTTGTTCTTCACTTTGTGTTTACTCTCTTTACTGGTATGTTCTGATTTCAATTCAAGTTCCAAAATCAATGTGTTTTTTCTATTACTTTGGTCTATCACTGTGCTAATATGTTGTTGTCTATTGTTGTGATGACCCAAAAGGTCATCCTGTGTTTTATAAGTCAAATTTGTATTCCGAGGTCTTTAAAACCTCCTTTTATCTCACCTGGATTTGTGTGCACAACCCAAGCGTATAGCCGGGAAGCCTTTATGTGAAAACCTGAGAAAATTCAAATTTTTGCTTTTGAAATTTTATTTAAGTTGGCTTCGGTCAACATTTTGGGTAAATGGACCCGGACCCGTGATTTGACGGTCCCGGAGGGTCTGTAGGAAAATATGGGACTTGGGCGTATTCCCGGAATCAAATTCCGAGGTCCCAAGCCCGAGAAATGAATTTTTGAAAGAAATTGTTTTTCTGAAAATATAAAGGATTCTAGAAATTTGATTATGTTTGAAATCTATGGTATTGGGCCCGTATTTTGGTTCCGGATCCCGGTATAGGTTCAATATGATAATTATGATATGTATGTAAAATTTGGTAAGAAACGGAAGTCGTTTGACGTGATTCAGACCCGTAGTTGTAAAATTTGATACTTTAGAAGTTTTGAATTTTTTTTTTGATTTTGATGCTAAATTCATTGTTTAAGATGTTATTTTGGAGATTTGATCGCACGAGTACGTGGGATGTTTTTGAGGTTGTGTACATGTTTGGTTTGGAGCCCCGAGGGCTCAGGTGAGTTTCGGATAGGCGTCAGAGTGTTTTTGAACTCAAAAATCTGGTGTTTATAGCTGTTGCTGGTATCCAGGAAAGTTGCACTATGAGAACGCATGGATAGCCACTCGAACGCACAACACACGCGGGGAAGGGGGTTGTCTAACACTGTGTGAACGCGTAGGACAGGGTGCGAACGCGGAGTATAGGAAACGTACTCTACGCGAACGCACCCGTGTAGTCGCGAACGCGTAGAGTCCTGAGGGGTCTGGGGGTTGGGTAGTGTTAAGGCTATGCGAACGTATCCCTTTGGACGCGATCGCGAAGGGTTAAGGGAGGGGAGATTGTGCGAACGCACCACTCAAGTCGCGAACGCATAGGCAATTTTTGCTCAGTTATTCTTAAAACCAGTAGAGTTACGGGACATTTTCAAAACTCCATAACTTCTTCATCTAAACTCAAACTTGGGCAATTATTGAAGGGAAACTTCACTACAAAATCATAGGTATGTATTCATAGACTCGTTTTCTTCAAATTCCATTAACACCCATAAGATTTCTATGCCTAAATTATGTTCTTAAGGGTAGAAAATTAGGGATTTGGGTAGAGTTAAGGCTTTTTGAATAATTGGAATTTAGACCTCGTTTTGGGGTCGGATTTCGAAACTAATTGCATATTCGGGCTCGTGGGTGAATGGGTGATCGGGTTTTGGTCCGAACCTCGTGTTTTGACCAAGCGGGCCCGGGGTCGATTTTTGACTTTTTGGGAAGAATGTTGGAAAACCTATAATTAAGCATTGGAATTGAATTGTTTAGCGTTTATTGATGTTATTAAGTCGATTATGTCTAGATACAATTGATTTGGAGTCAAATTCAAAAGGGAAAGTGGTGATTGAGGCTTGATTTTGGTCGTGGAAGTCGAGGTAAGTGTTTGGCCTAACTTTAGCTTGAGGGAATAGGTGTTGAGTCTTATTTTCTATGTGTTAATATCATGTTCAACGTATAGGTGAGGTGACGAGTACCTATACGTTGGTGTCAAGCATGCCCGTGAGTCGGATATTATGAATTATGTGGTCTTCATTGATATTTACTGTGTTATAGATTGAATTTCACTTTGTGGTTGTTCATTTTGGTGGAAATTCTTGGTAATGAATATTGTTGAGTATTAGTTTCGGTGGAGACATCTTATTTAAAGATATGTACTTGAGTGAGATTGGTTATAGCTGTGTCCTTTGTCGGGATGGTGATATTTCTACTGTTGTTCCCTTGCTGGGATGTTATGATTTATTATTATGGTTCATATTGTTGATTTTTTTTTGCCAGAATTCTGTTATTGATATTGTTTGGGTGAGGAAGAGTGTAAACTACAAAGGGTGATGTCGTGCCATACTATGATATTAAAAGTATGAAGAGTGATGTCGTGCCGTTTCTATTGATTATTGTCAGGATGAGAGTAAAAGCACGATGGGTAATGCCGTGCACTTGCATTTATTATTTGGTGAGAATGAGAGTAAAAGCACGAAGGGTGATGCCGTGCACTGCTTTCTCTGTGTTGTTATTTCCTACTATTACTTTGATATTTGAACGGTTGTCTTATTTCGTTGTTTCTGTTATCTGATATTTCTTTCCCCCAGCATGTTTCTCCCTTTCCTTGGTGCTTGTTGTTTACTTCCTGTTATTATTATTTCTTACGAATATTATTAAATTGCACAGGTTGTCTTGGTTGTCGTGTCCTAGCCTCGTCACTACTTCGCCGAGGTTAGGCTCGACACTTACTCAATACATGGGGTCGGTTGTACTGATGCTACACGCTGCACATCTTTGTTGTGCAGATCCTGGTACAGGACTCTTTGGACACTAGAGCGAGGAGGCTGCCTTCAGTCCACGTGGAGACACCGAGGTAGTCCTATTGGCGTCCGCAGGCCTTGGCGTCCCCTCCTATTTCATTTGTATTCTGTTCTACTTATTTCAAAAATAGATGTATTTATTTCCTTCAGACCATTATATGTATTATTCGTAGACAGTCCGTGAGATTGTGACTCCAAAGTTTTGGGATTGGTACTATGTAGTTTGCGTAAAGACATTAAACTGAGTTAATATATGTTGTTTCGTTTTTGAGATTTCATTCATGTTAGTATTGTACATCACCTGTTATTGAATAATAATAAATGAATAAGGTAACTTAAATACTCACGTTGGATTGCCTATTGGGTCCAAGTTTAGGCGCCATCACGGTCCCGACGGTGGGAAATTCGGGCCGTGACAATTGTTTGCTTCTCAACATGTGTTTAACTGGTTTTGCTTAGTATACTAGTTATGTTCTAACCCCTTTTAGGGTTACCCTATGTATGCACATGTTTACTTCCTTTGTGACTCCACTCTATTTTGAATCCTTGCCCATGTGTTGCTTAGTTCTAGTATTGCACCTGTTGTGCAAAGAAATTGTCACCCTAAGTTATACTGATCCTATGCCCGACTCTGATCAATCATGTTAGTACTTCTATGTCTGCACTGTTTGTTGTTCAGTTATCTCCTAACCCTATACACTCTTAATCCTATGTGTTAACCTGATCTGGTTTAACTATGTTTTAATTAGTTGCTTTGAAATCTCTTGTCTTGTTGCATGTACTATTAGCTACCCCTTAATTGCTAAAGACTCTTGTTTATTATATTATGTGTTCCCAACCCCAATTACCCCTGTGTGAAGGGTTGTTATTTGAGTGTTGCTGAACTTGTTCTGGCTCTATGTTTGATCTGTTGTTTGCTTGATTACACAATTCTTGTAAACAAAAAAAACTATTTTACTGAACATTTCTCTTATTTTATAAAACTACTTCAACTGAGTCTTTTTCACATACTGCTTCCCTATTAAAACCTTTTCAAAACTATGTCAAGCGCTCTCACTCTACTCTTAGGTTCTTAAGTTCTGCCCCTCCAGTGTGTGACTGCTTTGGGATCCCTGTGAGATCCCTCCGAACTCTGATGCACTGGGGCTGGCTCTTCCACACTGCACTTACTCAGTTCTGGTTATGAAATCTGCATGTGAGCACTGTCCGGGATCCTTGAGGTCCTTATGGAACTCTGACACACCCGGACATGAGAAAGGCTATGACTTTGGTATATGAGGCTATGGACAGTTGGTACATTTGGGCCTGCTTCAGGCTCCCTATAGTGTAACTTCTTCTTTTCCCTTTATCTATTTATGTAATTTATTCATCTGGTCTGTAATAATTATTTGTAAACGAATATTGGGGATGGATAGTGAAATGGGGAGGGTAGCTATATATTTCTATCAATATCATTGGGGTAGAAAGCATGCTATAGGCTTTATCTTATTTATACTTGCATTAGAATTCCTGCTTTAGGACCACTATATTCAAATCATGTCATACACTAGATATCATGTTCTCATTTGACACTAATACATGTTTATGATTATCACTTAGAAATCCTGCTCCTAGGACAATAAACAACGTCTTAATAATTCTGTAACTCTTTGTGTGCATTTAGAGATTATGCTTCAGGAATTCCGTTAAACTAAGGATCATAGACATAAAAACTGTCGTTTCTGTGCATTAGAGATCATGTATTAGGCACTTTTCTTGC
This sequence comes from Nicotiana undulata, assembly GCA_005239495.1. Classification (NCBI taxonomy): domain Eukaryota; kingdom Viridiplantae; phylum Streptophyta; class Magnoliopsida; order Solanales; family Solanaceae; genus Nicotiana; species Nicotiana undulata. Next base: position 39,411 of record ML282418.1, on the reverse strand, counting down.
ATTTGTTTAACCACGCATAGTTTAAACTGTTGATTCATGAAAAGGAATAAAAATAGTCTCACGTTAAATATCATGTTTGCTTTTCATAACTGGTAACAATCCCTGCATTCTTAGCTTTACATCACTTAGAACAACATGCTTTTAGGAAAAACAACTCTGAACTGTTTAATAACTCTTGTAATTATGCATGATCCCACGCCTAGGCAAGCCTTAGGTAACGAACCTCTATAAGCTGAAAAATTGTTTTCATGTTACTGTTTAACGGTTAACAGGCTTAAAATCAGTAGGCAAACTGATTAGGGCCCTGCTTATGAGTTTATGAAATAAAGCTGCATATTTCTGTGCATTGATCCACTTAGATATCCTGTCTTAGGATTCTGTCTAATAAAACTGCCTCCTGTTTGTGTTTGAGACGTGCTGCTTATGTGCATTATCTGTGGAGGTAAATCTAAGCCTCATAACTGCTTTCCTGCCTTTATCTGATTAGTCCTATTTGTTCTTGCCTGTCGCTTAGAATTTTACCTTTTTAAAAACCTTAGGGGTCTGTCTAGAAGTACCTATACTTAGAGGTCCTAAAATTCCTCCAGGACAATTAAGAAGGGACGGGTAACAGCACGCCTAGAGTTCGTTAAATAAACTCGCTTAATAACCGCTAAGGGGTGGGGTAATGGGTAGATGTGGATATGATGACCAATGCGCTTATGCCACGTGTAGCCCCTTATTGAGGAGTGATTACCGGTCCTTGCATTGATGTGATCCTATAGGATAAACAACTTAGGACCTCCCTTATCTCTTTACATATGTGTGTTTAGACCGTAAATCTTTTAAACCTTATTACATATGTGGGACTAGACTACGAACCTTTTTTTTTTTTTTTTTGAAATGAACTATCTCTTTCATTTATCAAAAACACTTGAACTTTACATAGTCGAAACTGCTGACCAGTTCCGTGATCATTCCTTAGACTCTACTGAATCCACATTAGAACAACTATACTGCTTTTCCTATACATAGTTTCAGCTGTTCTAGTGTCTATATAAAAAACTATGCAAAAAAAAAAAAAAAAAAAAACAGACCATTCAATTACAATATAACTTCCTATGGAAATCTATTTAACTCTTCCATGCAACCTCTCCACGTTCTGTGTAAATGGCTTTTAATATGGACATATGCAGTAATTTCTCTACATATTTTCTCAGCTGACGATCGTCCATTTTGGAATCTGAGCAGGTTACAATCTCTCCGTAAGCTATGCATCATCATGCTGAAGACTGCTACACTTTTGCTACTGATTCCTGCTTTCTTCTTTGCATGAATCACTACCCATTGAATTTCTTCCTCCCATGTTTGAATTTGTCTATGAATGCTCATCCAGTTCAGTAGCCTCTTCCATATAGCATTGGTATATGAACACTCAAAGAATAAGTGTTTAAATACCTCATCTGTCTGCCCACAAAATACACAAGTTTGTGTCACTTGTATCCCAATCTTTTGCAGCCTATCAACTGTCGGCAATCTTTTTATATAGCTAACCACAAATTGAATTTGTGACTGGGATGCATGTGAGGATGAAGTATCGGGCTCTTCCAAGAGACCTTTTGACTCTGAGGAGTTTGCATATTACAAAGTGTCTGAATACTAAACTTACCATTTGGTTTTTGAAGTGTCTTCAGCCTTTCCTGTATAGTCCCCTGCATATTTGGCAAGCTCAGTACAAACTCCCTTTGTTCAAGTATCTTCCTTAATACCCAGGCAACATTCTTAGGTATAGGCATAGTGTCTATACTCCTATTCTTGATGTAATAAGCATGGATCCACCTTAACCACAAACAATCATTTTTCATTGTAATTGCCCACAAGTGCTTAAATATTGCAGCTTTGTTCCATCTACACAGATTAATCACATTCAACCCACCTAGTACTTGTGGTAAACATATTCTATCCCATGCTACTAGAGCTCTTCTTGATATATCACCTTGTCCTGTCCAAAGATAAGTTCTGCATAGTGTCTCAATCATCTTGGATATCTTCTTTGGCAACAAGAAAATATGAGCCCAATAAGCTTGCATCCCAAAAACAACTGACTTGATGAGTTGTAATCTTCCAGAATAAGATAACAACTTTGATGTCCAACAGATTATTCTTGCAGTGATCTTCTCAACTAAAGGCCAGCATTGTTGAATAGATAGATTTTTAGGAGCTAAAGGAACCCCTAAGTACTTGAATGGCAATCTTCCTTCATTGTACCCCAACTCTTGCAAAATTAGCTTCTTCATCCTCTTATTTGTACCTGCTAAATTGAACTCTTTTCTGTACTTGCTTGAAGCCCCGATGCTTTTGAGAACTTTAAAAATGCTTCCTGCAATAGATTAATAGAGTCCAAATCAGCTCTGCAAAACATTAATAGGTCATCTGCAAAACAGACATGCATGACACCTATCCTTTTGTATCTGGGATGATAGTGAAATTTCCTGTTTAAGGTAAGCTGCTTGAACTCCCTCTATAGATACTCCATTGCAATCACAAATAAGTAAGGTGACATAGGGTCACCCTGCCTTATCCTCCTCTTCCCTTGGAAAGGTTTAGTTAGACCACCATTCAAAATCAGAGAGTACGACACAGTTGAAATACACTCCATGATCCAGCAAATAAATTTTTGTGGGAATCCTAGGTCTATCAGCACTCTTTTAAAGTAAAACCAGTCCAAGGTGTCATAAGCTTTCCTAAGGTCCACCTTTAAGGTACATCTTGCAAACATTCCCTTCCTAGTGTAACCTTTGAACAATTCATGAGTGAATAAAATGTTGTCAGTTATGCTCCTGCCCTCAATAAATGCTGACTGAGAATCTCCAACTATGTAATTCATAACTGTTTTTAACCTGCCAGTCATGATTTTTGTAATGATCTTGTACATAGTTGTGCATCAAGCTATTGGCGTAAAATCCTTCACCTGTGTAGGATTAGGTACTTTTGGAATAAGAGTAGTAGCAGTGGTGTTGATGGCTTTTGGTAGTTTCCCTGTGGCAAAGAATTCCTGTACATCAGCTATCACATCATCCTTGATTATATCCCATTGTTGTGTGAAAAATTCTACTGGATATCCATCAACCCTAGGAGCTTTGTCTGCTGGCATACTCTTGATAGCTTCCTTTATCTCCTCAGTAGTGACTGCTTTGATTAACTCCAATTGTTGACTTCTTGTGTGGCACGGTCCTTGCTTAATCACCTTTGCATCTGGACAAGGGTGTTTTGTAGATGCCTCTCCCATCAGCTTCTTAAAGAACTCCAGGAATTGCTCCTCTATCATCTTAGGATCAGTAAGTTTGGTACCTGCATCATCATGAATGGAAACAATATTATTAGTGTTAGTGCATAACTTCCATTGAGCATGGAAGTATTTGGTGTTTGCATCTCCATGTTTAATCTATATGGATCTTGACTTCTGGCTTAACACCTGCTCCTCAATACTGCTCCATTTTTTAACTTCAATCAGTATTTCCTTTTCTTGTTTATTAGCTCTTGTCTTAGAGGTTGCATAGACAACTGGTGCTGAACCAATTCTAGTTTTTGCTTTGCTTGACCCAACTTTTGCTGATAAGCTGCCATATACTTGTTTAAACTCTTCAGAGACTCCTTCAGCCTTCTTAATTTGCACCAAGTTCTAATTCAACCACTCACCCTCTCATTATGCATCCATATGTCTTTCGCTATCCCATTAAACTCAGGATGCTGCATTACATTTTGATACAGTTTAAAAGGTTTTGGATGCAAGTTTTTCTGTCGTACACCAGATGTACAATTCATCAGAATAGGGGTATGGTCTGACACTCCAGGGTTTAGGTATTCAACTTCTATATGTCCCTTTGTCATCATCCAGTTGAAATTCCCAAATGCCCAATCTATCTTGCTATACACCCTTGCATTTTCATCTCTTTTGTTACACCATGTATAATACCAACCTGTGCTTTTCAAAGGAGTTAGTTGCATATTGTCTAGGAATTCCTTAAAATCTTGTACTTCTGCGATAGTTATAGAAGCACCAATTCTATCATCCATTTGCAGACTATTGTTAAAATCCCTACTTATTAGCCATTCAGAGTTAATACTGGCTCCAATAACTCTCAATTTATCCCATAGTTGTTTCCTAGATCTCAGGTCATTAAAGGCATACACCACAGTAAGCAACCATTCCTTCTGACTTCCTTGATCTATAATTTTACAATGTATAAACTGTGCATCAACAGTGAGAATTTGAACCTATATATGAGTTTTCCAAGCTAGCCAAATTCTTCCATTATATGCATAGTTATAGTTACATTGTACTTTCCAGTCCTTAAGTACCTTCTGGCCTATTCTCTTTGCCTTGTTCTCTTTAACCCTTGTTTCTACTATTACCATTATCTCCACCTTATACTTCCTCAGAAAGAGCATCAACTCCTTCTGCTTGAAGGGCTTATTCAGCCCTCTTATGTTCCAAGTACTCACTATCATCTTGTTGGAGGATGGTCTAGACCACCCTGCCCAGTATCATTCTCCAAATCACCAATATTCAGAACACCAAACCTATTTATGGTTCCACTTTGACTAGTTGAACCTCTCTGTTCCTCCATTACTCTTTTATCCGGTCTTCTATTACTCCTTGTTGCCTCAGCTAGAGTTGGGAATTCATTGCTATTCAACTCTTTGTCTTCTGCATTTCCTTCTGGTGTTTTCTCCACTGTGCTAATAGCAGCTTGCTCTACTGCTGTAATTGATTCTTTTTATACCCATTTTTCCTCCACCTTCTTCCTTCTCTTAGCTCTCCTTTTCCTTCTGTTTTGTTCTACAAAACCATTTGCCTCATGATCTTTGTTTTTCTTGCATTCCTCTGTGGTATGGCCTACCTTTGAGCAATCCATACAAAACTTTGGCTTCAAGTCATACTCTATATTCTGATGAATTATACCTCCTGTTGTATGAATTTCTACTTCATTAGGCAGAGGATGAGCTATATTTGTCTCAACCAACACTCTAGCAAATGAAATCCTCTCCATTTCAGCAGTATATTGATCAGTATACATTGGTTTCCCCACCACACTCGCCAATTTTCTCAACACTTAAGCTGACCAATATCCTACTGGTAGATTTGGAAATCTCACCCAAAGTGGAATCACATTTAAGCACTCAAGATCAAAGACAAAGTCAATCGTCCAATTTCTCAAAATAAAAGGCTTATTATGAAAAGTATATGTACCTAATTGCATAACTTTATCTCTATCGTCAATTGAATCAAACCTGAAAATGTAATATCCATCATCATGGCATATGATTTGTGGTTTGTTAACAAAATCCCACACGTTATCAACATAATGTTCCATGGATTTGAAATACGGATTTTCTCCTAAAACATATCCAATTAAGGCATTAGTCCAGTAATTATGTTGTTCCTTGATGTATTCCTCTACAATTGTAACAACAACTGTTTCTCCTTGAATATCTGGTGGAACATAGGTGAGAGTTTTCCCCATTTGCGAGCTTCGATTTCGTTTATACCTTTTCTCCTCATCGAGTTCATGTTCCATTGGTTTCTGCTTTAACTCTGAGCTCTGAGATTTAGCTGACTTCTGTAATTTTTGGCCTGTCGAACCTGCTAGGTCAGAGAACTGAAGACGATAAGGAGTCTCTTCTCCTGTGCTTCTTGTAGCTTGTTTTCCAGCTAAGATCTGTTGCTCCTGTCCTTCTCCTTCAGCTGGGTCCTCACTAATCGTTTGAAATTAAATTGGAAGAAAGCTTCCAAATGTTAGAGGCTTTGCATGCGCTGGTCCAATAGTGACTGGTGTGATAGAGTGCATCGCCGGCATATTAGCGGTGGTCGTAGTCAGAGTTATCATACTTATCAGTGCACATTAGCTATACTACTTAACGTGCGCCGTGAGCAAACATAACGTCCTTCTAGCTCATTTTCTTATTCGACTACGAACCTTTTCAAACCACTATTTGCTTACTTGTTTATATATGACTGCCTATTTGCTACTTGTTCACAAAGCTTGTTTGGCCGGAAACCACAGTTGTGGACTTTGAAGGGTGCCTAACACCTTCCCCTTGGAATAATTTCAAGCCCTTACCCAGTCTTTGGTTATTCAATTAGTGTTATTGTGACCCTTAATAGGTGCCCTAATGCACGGTGACTCTTCAAATCCTTCACATCCCTTATCCCAAAAGGAAACGAGTTGTCCCAAAGAATGTCAAAAACCCCGACTGATCCGAAAGGAGAGGAAAAGGGGGCGCGACAACATGGCGACTCTGCTGGGGATTTTAGGCTTTTACCATTTCAAATTGCTTTGTGAATTTGTCTCTACTTTGCTAATATCTGCACCCTTTCCCTTTCCCCTTTATGTGCACTTTAATTGTCTATTTCTTCCAAGTATTTATCTTCCCAAGAGCAAAACTGACATGTTTCTTTGTTTCCCTTTTTCACCGCTTTAAATTATAACTGCTGCATTTACCGCTTTCATAATATGAAAATACATGACAACATGCTTTTATTACTTATTTATTGTTGCATAATCATGCCCAACATCATATTCCACTCGTGCCAATACAAATTCTATAGCAACGCTTGATGAGTGATTGCGCTCTTCCTATTTATATCACACCCTAAATTCGGAAAGGCTTATTTACGGTAAAACCAGTCGATGGTTCCATGCCTTCCCCCTTGAGTTGTCTGCTCAAGGGTATCAATATAGACCACCATAGAAAACCGTACTCTTGTTATATTATGCATGCATCATGGTCAAACCTAGACGGGTTAATGTGTCGTCCTCACAATAACCTTTAAGACAGCCTTATCCAAAAGTCCATCGAGGTTTTCATAATCCCAGCAGACGCAATTTGGAGAACTAAATGCTTGTATGCTTATCATAAATGTAAATAGTCGAGTCTGGTGGGGGTAAGGGCCTAACTATTTTTGTCTTGCATAAAATTAGGCACGAGGTCCCCAGATTCGGTATGGTTAGCAATATACCTTCAATGCTCCTGAACTGGTGGGAGGATCTTCCCTCCAGTGATAAGAAACACGTCAAGAAATACCTGGGAAATCTACCCTCACTTCTGGACATCCAATCAAACAACATGTTGATTGAGGGTGCCACCTTATTTTGGGATAGTGAAAGAGCTGTATTCTGCTTTGGGAATATTGAGATGACACCGCTTCTAGAAGAGATAGGAGGACTAGCTGGATTAGTTTGGGAAACCCCTGGGCTGTTGCTGTCTGAGAACCACACATGCAAAGGTTTTCTGAAAATGATGGGTTTGAAGAATAACGCCGAGTTAGAATGTCTGAAACAATCATACATACCCTTCGAGTACTTAAGATACGGTCACAACAAATCATACCGTACCTATCATGACGAGTTTGCCATCACATCTCTTGGTCATATCCACCGTAGGGTATTTGTATTTATTGTTTGCTTTCTGGGGTTGATCGTGTTTCCAACAAAGAAGGAAATAATTACACTAGGTTAGCCATGGTAACCAAGGCTTTAATGGAGGGGATTGATGGGCAAGCTTTCAGCATTGTCCCGATGATCATATCAGACATTTACTGAGCCTTGGAACGTTGTCAAAGAGGAGCTACGCATTTCGAGGGTTGCAATATGTTACTGCAACTGTGGCTCTTAGAACATCTCCAGAAGGGCCAGTACCGTCAAGAATTTCTGCGAAGGGCATGGAACGATCACATTGCTTTCCATCATCAAGTGGATGACATATATACCCGATAGAGTTTCTCAGCTAGAGACTTCCAAGGACTGGGTAGAATTCTTTGATAACCTAAATGAGGAGCAGGTACAATGGATGTTCGAGTGGTTTCCAATGGACGAATTCATCATCAGGTCCCGGGATGCACCACACCTAGTACTGATCGGGTTGAGAGGTATATATCCTTACGTTCCTCTCCGGGTCATGAGACAAGCAGGCAGGAAGCAAGTTGTGTCGAAGGTTGATAAGATGAGCCATTTCTGAGCTGACTTCCAGGATGATGATGTTCCCTACAAGTTCCAATCCCAACACATGTGGCACTGCAAGATCATAATGGAGAAGAACACAATTGAACCAGACAGGTACCAAGCAGGATGTGCACCCTTCTATCCGGTGTGGTTAGAAGATGACTTGGATGGGTTAGTGAGGCCAGGAATCAGTCGAGGCCACATAATCATAGACGAGAATGCCAAGGCTCAGGTCAAATACAACCATCTACGCAAAAGGATCCACGACTCAGAGAACGAGCACCAGGAGATACATGACACCAACAAAAGGTTGATCGAAGAATGGAAAAACATGGCCATCCGTTCCAACAAGAAGCTGGAATACTTGGAGCGAGGCATAGTATAGCTGGAAGGTAAGATCATCAAGAGGGTCGAAGACTGCCAAAAAGCCGAGGGAAATGAAGGAGGACACCTGGCCAGGGCGTACCTGCTGTTGGGACTGCGTGAGCTAGGGAATTTGTTCGATGGGATCAAGGATGACGAATCTGGGGAAGGTCCTTCTGGGACCAAGTAGGATGGGATTTCCTTTTTTCTTTTATCGATGTAATAAAGCCAAGTGCCATTAATGACTTTATTTCCTGCTTATTATTTTAGTATCGTTTTGGATTCGTCTATTTATATTAATGAAATGAGGAAATTTGGCATCTAAGTTCTCCAAATCAACTTGTCGCTAGGCCTACCTCTGGCACAACGAGGCTCCCAAATTAGGACACGTTTTTATACTCCTGCAATATGTGTTTAAATACTGCAATATTTTCTCATGATCCTCACTGACTTGGCTACCTTTTGTTTTAGCTTTTGTTTTCTTTCTTTTGATTATTCCCCTCCCCAAAGGTTGGTTCGTGCATTCTGGCATCATCATCATACCACAAAAGATCCAGGGGCCCTCCACCTTCTCCTCCTCCTAGTCAACCTAAGGGAAAAAGAAAAGGCAAAAGCAAAATGGAAAATTTGAGCAATATCATAAAGGAAAACACAATGACAGCTGAACGAATAGAAGATTCTGACAGTCAAAGGAACTCAGGTCCAGACGCTATGTCACAACTCGAGCAAAGGTTGTTGAAGCTCCAAGGAGATCTTGAGCATGTCCGAAATCTAGCAAATCTATCCTTCTCACTTAGTGTTCCAAATGTGAATCATCCGAACACCCAAAATCCCATAACTCCTCATAATACCCCAAACAAACAGAATCCTCCCACAACTCACCACCATACAACTCCACCGAAAACTATTCCACCACAATGCAACACTTGCCACACTCCGAGAAACACCCCACTGATCGTCCCTGAACCACAAAACTCCACAAATGACCACCTCTACATCCAGACGCCAGGCCATCATAACCACCCCATATACGTGGAAACTCTACCTCACTCCACCCAACCCATTTCTTACACACCCGAATCCAGTGAGAAGGATATGCTTATTAAGAACTTGGCCAAAGAACTTGGGAAACTAACCAGCTGAGTTCAAGGTGTTGAGGGAAGTAAGGGAGTTAAATGATTGAACTATGAATATCTCTTCATACAGCCCGATGTTGAACTATCAAAGGGTTACGAACCTCCTAAGTTCGAAATGTTTGACGGCACAAGTGATCCTAGGGTCCATCTGAGGACCTATTGTGATAAATTGGTTGGAGTGGAAAGAGATGAGAAGATTCGTATGAAGTTATTCATGAGGAGCCTCACGGGAGATGATTTGTCTTGGTACATCAGCCAAGACCCTAAAAAGTGGCCCAATTGGGTGAACATGGCGTCAGATTTCATGAACCAACTCAGGTACGGAGAATGCTCTAGATGTGTTTTATATCCAGAACCTCAAGAAGAAGCCCACCGAAACTTTTCGCGAGTATGCCACTCTCTAGAGATCTTAAGCAGCCAAGGTCAGGCCTGCCTAGACAAAGAACAAATGAGCAAATTCTTTGTCCGGGCATAAGACCTGCAGTATTATGAGCGGCTGATGGTGATGAAAAACCACAAATTCTCTGACATCATCAAGTTAGGTGAGAGAATTGAAGAAGGGATCAAAAGCGGAATGGTTACCAATTTTGAAGCACTACAAGCGACGAACAAGGCCCTGCAGTCTGACGGCATATCCAAAAAGAAAGATGTGGGAGCTGTAATGGTTGCACAGGGACCCAAATCCTCGTTGGTATACCGAGCCTCCTGATGATAGGCTATAATTACGTATTTAGTCGCTTATTACACTCTATATTACTGCACTTTAATTGAGTTCGAGCTTTAATCGCTAGTGTTTTGCACTAACTGTGTGTTTTATGCCTTGTATGAGTGATTCCGAGCTATATAGATGTTATGGAATGAATTCAAGTGATTTGTATCTTTTAAGTAAGAGTAAAATCCCACAGAATTAAGCCGGGATCATCTTCGGGGGTCAAATTTGATAGTTAAGAACGAACGAAGACTCGAGTAGGTATATTGCGCATTGTCTAGTAAAATGGACATAACATTTTCCTCCAAATTCTATTTGGGCTATATAATATATGGTTGGAAAGCTAACCCAAAGGGATACCACCTTCATGTTTTAAGTTTTTCCAAATTCTAGATGAAACTAGGTGAAAATTACGGTCAAAACCACCACCGCGGACTTGACGCGGACTGGGGCAGAATACTTGTCGATGTGCGCGGCCACTAGCGCGACCGCTCTAGTCTATACCTGGAAAATCATCCTTTTTCGCATTGGAGAAGGTCCAATTGTTTGGTCTCGACCCTACTTGGAGAAACGGTATTGTGTAGAGATTGGACATATTTTTGACACAAATTTGACCTAAGGAGGCAGAGACACAATAGAAGCAAGGCGGGGAATTCTTCTACGAGTTTTTCCTTATTCTTCCTATTTTTCATTGTTGGTTATGAATTTTGATATTGTATTTTTACATATAATTATGAATAGCTAATTTGTTATCTAGGGTTTTAATGGAACATTTTGTAGGATAAATTCTTGTTATGTTTTTATATAATTGAGCCGTAGTATTTTCTCTATTTGTTCAACTAAGTTATTGTTGTAGTTCATTGAAGGAACCTCAATTAGATGTCCCTATTTAGTGTGTATCTGCTCGAGAGAGAGTACATGTTTAGGTAGTTGTTGAACAACATCACTCCCAAAGTATATGAGGGATCCATAACCGAGGGTTTAAAGGTTGGGTTAGAGATAACAATACCTTGGGTGCAATCTAAAGTGAACTGTAATAAAAGTTAGCTGGTGTAGCTCGAGAGAGTGCGTCTAGTAAATTATCGTAAGTGCTCGGGAGAGATTTACGGTAGCCTGAGTGTTCATGATTGATAGAGAATACCTAGGCGAAATTATAGAAGACATAGCGGGAAGGATTTCGACAATTGGGAAAATCATAACTCTAGAACTCCTTAATATTTTCTCCAACCCGTAGTATCTTTAGTATTAATTTACTATTTTTAATTTGTTAGTTAATTAGATATAAGAATCTTAATATTTATAACATAAGAATTGTTCGAGCTTGTCTTCTTAGCAATATTGAACAACTGTAGTTAAGCCTTAGTTCTCTGTGGTATTCGACTCCGGACTTGTAAACCAGATTATATTTGCAACGACCGCTTTGTCTTTTTTATAAGGCATAGTTGGGCGTGATTAAATTTTGGCGCCGTTGCCGGGAAACTAACAATGTAGCTGTAGGTGTACATATTGCTAGGTTTCAAGTTTGAATTATTTTTTTCAGCATTTGATTTTTATTTTCTTTATTTTAGTTTTATTTGTTAATTTGAAAAACATGGCATCATGGAATTATGAGATTTTGGATATTGGTAATTCTACTTTTGATCCTCGTTATGCAGATTGTGGAGGAAACCACCCATGCAAAATTATCAAAATATTCCCGAGAGCGAGTTATGTGCACCAACTCAATCTTATGTGTGGAATGTGTGGTAGTCAAGATGGTCACTTTTATGGTTGTGCTTATATTTCTTATCTTCCCCCAACCCCTTACTTTGATGGTTCTTCTTTTTCTTGTGAAGTTAATAGGAACAAAGAACCCAGGGATGATGAACTAAAAAAGATCGAGGATATGTTAAAGTGCCTTCTGGAACAAAATAATGAGAAACAATTGTAGATAGAAAGGCAAGAGGCAACTATTCGCAAGGTCGAGGCTCAATTGAGTCAAGTGGTTGGAGTTGTTAATGCTCAACAAGACAATATTGGGGATAGTAGCCAAGAAGAGCGTGAAATTGAGGTGTTAATTGAGGAGGTCAGAGTAGAACATCAACAACCTAGCAAACTACAATTTGAGGATGTCGATGTTGAAGAAGTGAGACTAGAGTTAGCCAAGGACTTTGAGGATATAAATTTTGTTGACTCTAGTATCATTGATGTCGAGGATGTTGAAAGTCCTGAAGTTCATGTGTTTGAGCGCATTGGTCCACACTCCAAGCATTTTTCCACATTATGTTTAGATGATGATATAGAAAAGAGTCATCCGAACAAATTGAAGAGTCAAGGAATGAGGAACAAGGTGCATATATTCTGGAATTCTTCTTGCCAGAAAGTCAGGATTACATACCTCATACAAAGGCCAAGGAGTGCAGAATACTACATTATTTCCTTGGGCCAGTTAGATTCGTTCCACCGCCCCATGACCATAATCATAAGCTTGAATCAAAACTTGGGGTTCAATTCATAAGCTTGAGGTGGAGGCAAAAAGTGATTCACGTCGTGCCGCGACGTTAAATTAAGCGCTTGTTGGGAGACTACCCAGCTTTATTTTTTTTATTTTTAATTTAGTTTATTTTATTTATTTATTTTATTATTATTGTATTATTCTTGTAGTGCCGATTTTTGATTTTCTAGGAGAATGGAACGCAAAGCCATTGGAAGGATGCAACATCAAACCATTGGTTGGAATTAAGTGTGAGGTACCCGCACGAAGGACCAGGCCTGGGAGAAGTCTGAGTACCCCATGAGATGCTAGTGCTTCGGCCTTTGGCCTACCAGAGAGTTTCTTTTACCCTCTTGTATGTATGGGTGTGCATTGTGGACAATGCACAATTTTAAGTGTGGGGTGAGGAGATTGTCTGGGTGACTTTCTATACTGTTTTAGTTGTGTTAGTTTAGTTGAATAATTTTTTTTACATAGAAAAGATTGGACATTTCCTGACGATGGATCTATTAGACAATTTTCTTGAGGGATTTAAGTCTAAAGAAAACAAAAAATAAAGATTTTATTTTGTTAGGTAGTGTAGCAATTCTCCCTTGGTTTTTCTTTGGGTCGCGGTTCTTTTCCAAAGGTTTTTTTCGAACCGGATATAGTTAGTTTTTTTAGGAAGAGGAGCCATTATGTTGTGTTTTGAATTGAAGAAATATCTCTTGACTTTGTTATACCTTGAGAATAGTGAGTACTTTGGCTGTGACGCTTAGTTTCATTTTTTGACTCTTGTATAAGTACCTTAAATTGTATAAACTTAACTTTGCTTAACTGCTTTGACTAGAGTGTCTTGATAAATCCAATCCTGGGTGAGTTATGTGCCATGTGTGTGTGAGGTTTGGGTGTTATTGTGTGCGTTGCATTTGATGCCTAGAACTTGCCCCATGTGTTTGCAAAGCAAAATAGTAGTTTGTTCAGTCTTGGAAGTGATATAGGTGTTTCTTTGTTGAGCCAGATATGTATATTTTACCCGCTTAATTGTTATGTATCATAGTTAACCCCTTTGAGCCTGTAATCATGTTTCTTTGGCAACCACATTACAAGCCTTACCCAATTGTTTGAATTAACTATCTATTTGAACCTTTTAACCTCTCATGAGCACTTGAATTGTTATGAACTGTGTAAAAGTTAAAGTGTTGGGTGGTTGGTTTGGCTTTTGAGTGGAACTAATGAAATAAGGAGAAAGGTGCACTGTTTTGAAAAAGTAAGAGTCACTTGAATGAAAAAAAAAGAGAAAAAATAGTTGTATTGTTGTGAAAAAAAATATTCCTTGATAAATGCTGACTCTTGATGTAATTGTGCTTAAAGAAGTATGGGGTAAAACACATTGATGTAAAGGCGGAGTTTGGTTTGACATAAATATGGGGTATGAATGTTAAAGTATATGTATTAAAGTGCTTAGGGAGGTGTAGTCACTCTTATATCTAAATATATCCTACCCGTCCCGCAAACTACATTACAATCAAATAAAGTCCTACTTGATCCTAGACTGAATGAGCTCGATTAGTAGAGTAGTACACTACGGGAAAGCCTATGGTGCATCTTTTGTGGCATATGAATGCTATTTCTGAGAGTGAGTGAATTCTTTCTATCTTGAGTGTTCTTAAATTTTATTGTGTGGAACTACTCTCTTTTGTTGTGTGAGGGCACTTGATTCATGAAGGAAAGGTAATGTCAGTGACCTCTATGTTAGAGTAAGTGGGTGAGTTGTGAATAATGCGTGGTACTTGTGAGTCAAACCTTGATATGAAGGTGTTACGCTTTTGTGCTTAATCAATTTTAAATATTCTTGGTGTGATGAGTTAGGAGAATTGCTTAAAAAGGTCGTGTCTATATAAAGTGTAGTTTGATTGCTCGAGGACGAGCAATGGTTTAAGTGTGGGGTTTTGATGATAGGCTATAATTACGTATTTTAGTCGCTTATTACACTATAATTTACTGCACTTTAATTGAGTTCGAGCTTTAATCGCTAGTATTTTGCACTAACTGTGTGTTTTATGCCTTGTATGAGTGATTCCGAGTTATATAGATGTTATGGAATGAATTCAAGTGACTTGGAGATTTGAAGTATGAGTAAAATTCCAAGGAATTAAGCCGGGATCATGTTCGGGGGTCAAATTTGATAGTTAAGAACGAACGAAGACTCGAGTAGGCATATTGCGCATTGTCTAGTTAAATAGACATTACTTTTTTGTCTGAACTCCATTTTGGCTATATAATATATGGTTGGAAATCTAACTAAAAGGGCTACAACTTTCTTGTTTTACGTTTTTCCAAATTCCAAAAGGAACAGGGTGAAAAATGCGATCAAAACCGCAACCGCGGACCTGACGCGGACTGGGGCAGAATACTTGTCGATGTGCGCGGCCACTAGCGCGACCGCGCTAGTCCAGATCTGGAAACTTACCCTTTTTCGCAGAGGAGAAGGTATAATTGTTTGGGCTCGAGCCTACTTGGTATATATATATGAAAAAATGGTATTTTGGAGAGATTGGACATATTTTTGACACAAATTCGACCTAAGGAGGCAGAGACACAATAGAAGCAAGGCGGGGAATTCTTCTACGAGTTTTTCCTTATTATTCCTATTTTTCATCATTGGTTATGACTTTTGGTATTGTATTTTTACATACTATTGTGAATATCTAATTTGTTATCTAGGGTTTTGATGGAACCTTTTGAAGGATAAATTCTTGTTATGTTTTTATATAATTGAGCCGTAGTATTTTCTCTATTTGTTCAACTAAGTTATTGTTGTAGTTGATTGAAGGGCCCTCATTTAGCTGTGCCTATTTAGTGTGTATCTGCTCGAGAGAGAGTACATGTTTAGGTAGTTGTTGAACAACATCACTCCCAAAGTATAGGAGAGATCCATAACCGAGGGTTTAAAGGTTGGGTTAGAGATAACGATACCTTGGGTGCAATCTAAAGTGAACTGTAATAAATGTTAGCTAGCGTAGCTCGAGAGAGTGCGTCTAATAAATTATCGTAAGTGCTCGGGATAGATTTACGGTAGCCTGAGTGTTCATGATTGATAGAGAATACATAGGCGAAATTATAGAAGACATAGCGGGAAGGATTCCGACAATTGGGAAAATCATAACTCTAGACCTCCTTAATCTTTTCTCCAACCTGTAGTATCTTTAGTGTTAATTTACAATTTTTAATTAAATATAAGAATCTTAATATTTATAACATAGGAATATTTCGAGCTTGTCTTTTTAGCAATATTGAACAACTGTAGTTAAGTCTTAGTTCTTTGTGGAATTCGACTCCGGACTTGTAAATCGGATTATATTTGCAATGACCGCTTTGTCCTTTTTATAAGCCATAGTTGGGCATGATCACCTCCCCACTTACATACCAAGCACCCCACCTACATATCAGTCAGCACCTCCACCAACAGATCAACCATCTCCCCTACCTACTTATCAACCCACATCTCCCAGATATTCCCAACCAGCCCCTGTTTATCATACATACAACTCTCAACCATCTTACTTCCAGTCACCCCCTGCTCGCCAAAATTTCCCAAGACCTCGACCCAGTTTTGACCGTAGGCCGCCCAAGCAATATACTGCCAATGTTGAGCCTATTAAGCAGGTGTACGAAAGATTAAAAACTGCTTGTTATGTTACTGCTATCCCTGCTGTGACCTCTGAAAATCCATCCCAGTGGGTCAATCCAAATAAAACCTATGCATACCATTCTGGCATGAAGGGACATACCATTGATGAATGCCGCTCATTGAAAGATAAGATCCAATCTCTGATTGATAATAAGATCATTCAAGCAAAGGAAGATACTCCCAATGTCCGCAACAATCCGCTCCCAGACCATAGGGGTGGAGGCATCAACATGATAGAGATAGAGGAAGAATAGGACCCAGAGGGGTCGATCATAGAAGGTGATGATCCAAAGAAGCCAACAGTTAGACTTAATCCTATCATAGTCTAGATTCATCCATCAGGAGATGTCAAGGAAGCTGCGTCAGTCCCATTTGAGTTTGAAGCGGCACCACCCCCAGATGCACCTGTGCCATTTGAGGTCAAAGTAATGCCACCTGCCACTTTACCCGTCCCATTTGAAGTAAAGGTAGCCATACCAATAACAGTGACAATGTCAACTATGCCTCATTTCAACAATAATGTTGTACCTTGGGATTACGTGGCTGAGGCTAGAAGGAGAAGTAAAACCAAGATAGAAGAAGCTGGTGTTGCACAGGGGATGACCAGAACCGACAGGGTCTATACACCTGAACACTTGGCAGAATCTAGCAAGCAGGCTTCCAACAGACCACCCATCATTGAGACAGGCCCATATGATCTTTGAAGGAAGGTGCAGGCCAAGGAATACTCAGTCATCGATCAACTGAACAAAACTCCCGCCCAGATATCCATCCTGTCATTACTGCAGAATTCAGAAATGCACAGAAATGCTTTGATGAGAGTGTTGAACGAAGCATATGTGCCAAATAACATCACTAGTGGAGAAATGGCTAATATGGTAGGTCAGGTGCTGGAAAGTCATAAGATCACTTTCCACGAGGACGAGCTGCCGCTTGAAGGGTTATGTCACAACAAAGCACTGCACATCACTGTGCAATGTGAGGACTACTTCATCACTAGGTATCTGATCCATTGGGTATCCAGCCTCAACATCTGTCCATTGACAACACTCAAGAAATTGGGCAAGGGATTGTACGAGATAAGAGAAGGGTCCATGAATGTAAAAGCTTTCGATGGTTATCATAAGTCTATTATTGGTAAAATCAGTCTTTGTCTGCAAATGGGACCCACATGATTCGGGGTTAAATTTTAGGCGATAGATATATCGGCGTCCTACAACCAGTTATTGGGACGACCATGGATACATGCCGTTGGGGCCGTGGCATCAACATTACATCAGGCAGTGAAATTCGAGTGGAACCACCAGGAAGTAATCATCCATGGAGATGGAAGCAACCCTATCTATAGGCGCCAGACCATCCCGGTGGTTGAAGGTAGAAGAAGGCTGGGTGGAGAAACCTACCACCACATCGAGCGGATCAACGCAATAGAAAAGGATAAGTGGTGGGGTAGTAAGATCGAAAGCATATTGAACTGGAGCGAGTACGAGCCTGGCAAAGGATTCGGCAAAAATCTTCAGGGAATCTCCAAGCGAATACAACTTAAGCGCCATGGCACCATTTTTGGTATGGGATACAAATACACTTGGCAAGAGTACAAGAACTGGTCGCCACCATGGCGCGGTCACTATTATCCATTGGGACAGCTTATACTGCATCTGGAGCAAACCTTCCAGCAAGCCGACGTCATATGGGGGTCAGAGGAAGAAGAAGCATTGGCAGCCTTGAAGAATCTATTCCTGGAAAATGAAGACATGGACTGTTGTGTTATTGTTGAGGAGGAGGAGGAATGCCCTTCCATCCAGGCCGTGACCAACATATCATTCCTTAAGAATTGGACTGTCAAAATATCCAGGGCCCGACGAGTTCCGGGGTAGCAAGGTTGAACAAGCATTGTCTATTTTCATTTGCTAATGATTTCCTTTTCGCATTTCTATTTTTTCAATAAGATCTGCAATGTTCTAAAACACTTGTTTAAATTTTCAAAAATTGCTTTATGTTTAATGAATCAATATTTATTATTATCGTTTTGCTCTCATTATTTCTATCTATACAGCATTACTATTTCCTATCTTGATGAACCAATGACTGTGACATGCAATGAGACAACGCAACAAAAGGATAGTGATTCAGAAGAAGAGGATGTCATACCCGATGAAATTGTAAGAGAAGTCGAGGATTTCGAGAACAAACCTAAGTTCAATCTGGACGAAACTGAGGTAATCAACCTGGGAGATTCAGAGACTGTCAAAGAAACTCGCATCAGCATCCACTTGTTACCGTCAGAGAAAGAAGAATACACACAATTCTTGAAAGAGTATGAAGATATATTTACATGGTCCTACGACGACATGACCGGTCTAAGTACATCCATTGTGGCTCATAAATTTCCAACCAATCCAATGTGCCCGCCAGTAAAGCAGAAACTCCGGAAGTTCAAGCCTGATATGAGTCTGAAAATCAAGGAGGAAGTTACCAAGCAGCTCAACGCCAAGATCCTCAGGGTGGTTAAATATCCAACATGGTTAGCCAACATCGTTCCAATGCCCAATAAGGATGGGAAGGTTAGGGTTTGTGTCGACTACCGGGATCTCAACCGGGCCAGTCCAAAGGATGATTTCCCTCTTACAAACATACACATCCTGATCGAAAATTATGCCAAACATGAACTTCAGTCGTTCGTGGATTGCTTCCCCGGTTACCATCAAATTTGGATGGACGAGGAAGACGCCGAGAAAACAACTTTCATTACGCCGTGGGGAGTATATTGTTACAAGATGATTCCATTCGGCCTGAAGAATGCTGGGGCCACTTATATGAGAGCTATGACCACTATCTTCCATGACATGATACATAAAGAGATCAAGGTATATGTGGACGACGTCATCATCAAGTCCAAGAAATCCACCTACCACATAGTAGATTTGAGAAGTTCTTTAACAGATTGCGGAAATACAATCTGAAATTGAACCTTGCGAAGTGTGCATTCGGGGTTCCTGCTGTAAAATTGCTTGGGTTCGTCGTCAGCTACCGAGGAATAGAATTGGATCCATCAAAAGTCAAGGCCATCCAGGAATTGCCACCACCAAAGAACAAGAAAGACGTGATGAGTTTTCTGGGACGGCTAAATTACATCAGCCGATTCATATCCCAGTCCACAGTCATATGGGAGCCAATCTTCAAGATGTTGAAGAAGGATGCTGTAACCAAATGGGCCGAGGATTATCAAAAGGCCTTCGACAGAATCAAGGAGTACTTATCAACACCGCCAGTCTTGGTACCGCCAGAGCCAGGTAGACCCTTGTTACTCTACCTTGCAGTATTGGATGGAGCTTTTGGCTACGTTCTAGGGCAGCATGATGAGATAGGAAGAAAGGAGCAAGGTATCTATTATCTGAGTAAGAAGTTCACTCCATATGAGGCAAGATATTCTCTACTGGAATGTACCTGTTGCGCTTTAACCTGGATAGCCCAGAAGCTAAGGCATTACTTCTGTGCCTACACGACATATCTCATATCAAGGATGGATCCCTTGAAGTATATATTTCAGAAGCCCATGGCTACTGGCAAGTTGGCTAAGTGGAAAATCCTACTGAGTGAGTTCGACATTGTCTATGTGACTCAAAAAGTGGTCAAGGGACAAGCATTGGCAGACCATCTTGCCGAGAACCCCGTGGATGGAGAATACAAACCCCTGAAATTGTATTTTCCCGATGAAGAAGTGTCGTTCATAGGGGAAGACATTGCAGAATCCTATGACGATTGGAGAATGTTATTTTATGGAGCGGCGAATTTCAAAGGAGTCGGAGTTGGAGCTGTCCTGGTATCGAAAATCGGTCAACATTATCCGGTATCTACTAAACTCAGATTCCCCTGCACTAACAACATGGTAGAGTATGAAGCCTGTATCCTAGGGCTCAACATGGCCATTGACATGAACATTCAGAAGTTGCTGGTAATTGGCGATTCAGACTTGCTAATACACCAAGTACAACAAGAATGGGCTAACAAGAATTCCAAGATACTGTTGTATCTGCACCATGTGACGGAATTGAGAAAGAGGTTCACAAAGACAGAATTTCGACACGTCCCCAGAATTCAGAACGAGTTCGCCGATGCATTGGCCACTCTATCATCCATGATACAACATCCAGATAAGAATTTCATTAATTCTATTCCAGTAAAGATCCATAGCCAGCCGGC
The DNA here is from genome assembly GCA_005239495.1 of Nicotiana undulata. Classification (NCBI taxonomy): domain Eukaryota; kingdom Viridiplantae; phylum Streptophyta; class Magnoliopsida; order Solanales; family Solanaceae; genus Nicotiana; species Nicotiana undulata. The sequence goes on along the minus strand of ML282418.1, from coordinate 18,869 downwards.
ATATTGTGCCCATGTTGAAGAAGAAGCAGACGGAAAACCATGGTTCCACGACATTAAGGAATACCTGACAAAGGAAGAATACCCAGAGCTTGCAAATCATACCCAGAAACGCACGCTTCAGAGATTGTCCAACAATTTCTTTCACAGCGGAGGAACCCTGTACAGGAGAACTCCCAATTTGGGATTATTGAGATGTGTCGATGTGAAGGAAGCCTCCAAACTACTTGAAGAGATACATACTGGGACCTGCGACCCACATATGAATGGTTTTGTCTTGGCAAAGAAGATAATCCGAGCCGGTTATTTCTTGATGACCATGGAAACGGACTGCATCCAGTATGTTCAAAAATGCTACCAATTTCAGGTACATGCAGATATGATAAAAGTACCCCCAAATGAGCTCAATGCAACAAGCTCACCCTCGTCATTCGCCGCTTGGGAATGGACGCCATTGGACAGATCGAGCCTAAAACCTCAAATGGACACAAGTTCATCTTAGTAGAAATTGATTATTTCACTAAATGGGTCGAAGCAGCATCCTACAAAGCAGTGACTAAGAAAGTCGTGGCAGACTTTGTCCGCGACCGTATTGTTTGTCGGTTCGGAGTTCCAAATTCAATCATCACCGACAATGGATCCAACCTCAACAGTGATCTGATGAAAGCCATGTGCGAGACTTTCAAAATCAAGCACAAGACCTCCACAGCCTATAGACCCCAGATGAATGGAGCTGTAGAAGCCGCCAATGTCACGACCCATAATCCTATTCCAGGTTGTGATGGCGCCCAACAACGTGGTTAAGCAAGCCAACATACATTCCACTAAGTGTTTCTTTTACTTGATTCAATTATTCACCCATTTACCGAACTTAACAAGTTAAATTATGATATCGAAAGATAATAACTCATTGGTAGATAACATAACTATAAAGAAGCGTGAGCCAACAGACAAGCATATATATATATATATATATATATATATATATATATA
>ML282418.1:0-17671 GCA_005239495.1 Nicotiana undulata | reverse complement strand
CACTACGTGTGTGCCAGGAACTAGTGTCACGAGTGTCACAGGCATACTAATAGGATAACCAAAAGATAGAATGTACAATCCCACTGTCTGAATAAATAGACCGGAGACAAAAGTAAATGAAACTCCATGGTGCTGCTGGAGAATCGCCAGAAGGAGCAGCTCACCGTGAAGTCAGGTCCGCTACGGTCAATATCTAGCTCCGGTCTGATAACCAGAAACACCGGCCTCAGAACCTGTACAATTAAGTACAGAAGTGCAGCATGAGTACATATTAATTAAATATGTACCCAGTGAGTATCCCGTCTAATCTCGAAGAAGTAGTGACGAGAGGTCGACTTGACACTCACTAAGGTCCAACAGTATGATATAACAATGATAAAATAAAAGCAGTAGACAGGTAAGACAGTGAGTAGCAATTATGTATAAAGCACAGAAATCCAAGTAAATACTGGAACAATAACTATGGCCACTTACTTTCCCCCAAATATCCAATACAAGTCAATCTCCATGAAACAATGCCAAATAATCGTGCGCACACAGGAATAAGACAACCGGCCGGAGTCATAAGGAAAATATCTATGCACTGCCGAGGATCGAACGGCCCGTCCCAAAAGTGCATTCTTACCATATTACAATCTCACCTATGCACTGCCGAGGATCGAACGGCCCATACCAAAAGTGCATTCTCAATTATATCATCTCTATGCACTGCCGAGGATCGATCGGCCCATCCCATAAGTGCACCTTTCAATCCGCCGTGGCATACGACCCGCTCCCATGAGAGTAGGGGAAATCACACATCGCTCGCGGAATGTAAATTGCGAAGCGGTCACATGCACTCACAAGAACTTATAAAACTTACTTTCCGTAACCAATTCCTTTCAAATCAACAATTTCCATAAAGCCTCATAGAAACAATACTATACATAACATGATCTCATAATACATATGGCATTACAAGGAAGCATGTAAGGCATTTCAAGGAAGCATATAAAGCATGCTGTGGGCCTAACTACCCGGACATAACAATGATAGCTGCTACGTACGGACTATCGTCACTTGGTGCGTACGTAGCCCCCAAAACAAGTGCACCTAGCATATAAGTCACCTATGGGGAAAATTCCCTCTTACAAGGTTAGAAAGGAGACTCACCTCGTGTCGAATCTACCTCTCGGACCGCGAATGCGCCCGAAACTCCGAACTCTACACCCGAGGACTCGCAACTAGCCAAAAGGTGTACAATTATATCAATGCATGCTCAATGTTGGGGAATTATCCTATTTATTCAATAAAATCATCATTCTTGAAGAATTCCCAAATTCAACCCCGGGCCCAGCACATTCAGATTCCGAAAATTCTCGAAGGAATCACTCACCCAAAGCCTAAGTATCATTAATATGTAGTTTCTACTTCAATTCATAGCATTAAACGGACAATTCGCTAATTTCCTCAAGAACCCTAAATTTACTACCCAAATCTTGATTTTCAATGTTCTACTAGTTAATCCCATTTATAATTCATGTATTAAACTAGTAATAAGGAGGAATTAACTTACCTCTACAGTAGCTAGGTCGTGGTGTGTTCTTCCCAAGCTCACAAGTCTTTAATGGTTGTGGAAAATGAATGAGATGAAGAAATACCGTATTTTAAAGATTATGAACTGCCTGGCCTACAGGGGTTCCGCACCTGCGGCTCGAGGACCGCACCTGCGGTCTCGCTCCTGCAGAACTGGGCAAGAGGGGCTGGGGTCGCACCTGCGGAGGGATTACCGCACCTGCGATAAAGGGGGACCTCACCTGGGGTCGCACCTGCGATTGGGCAACCGCACCTGCGGTCACACCAGAAACAGGTGCACCATCAGCTATTTTAGATGTGTTTTTAGCCCCGTTTGGTGTCCGGGAGGCACCTGGGCCCACCCGAGCCCCCGTCCAAATATACCAACAAGTCCTAAATCATAATACGGACTCGCTCGAGCCTTCGGAACACCCAAAACAATGCTAAATCTCAAAATCGCACCCCAAAACCCCTAAAACCATAACTTAAGAAGCTTCAAGTTCTTGATTTCTATAAAAATGCGCCGGACCGACCTATACAACTCAGAATGACATCAAATTCTGCAGACAAGTTATAAATGACATAACAGAACTATTCCCAGTCCTGGAATCACATTCGGATCTCGATAACATAAATTTCTGTTTCAAACCAAATTTCAAACTTAAGGAAATCCTTATTTCTATATTGGGCGCCGAAATGCCCCGGGTTATCGAAAACCCATTCCGAACATACGCCCAAGTACAAAATCATCATACGAAGCTACTGACACTATTGGAACTCGATTCCGAGGTCGTTTGCTCAAAAGGTTGACCGAAGTCAAACTCGGCCAAATAGGCCAACCTTAAGGAACCAAGTGTTCCTATACTGCTCAAAACACTTCCAAATTCTGAACCACCAGTCCCCGCAAGTCACAAGTCTCAAATATCCGCTAGGGGAAGTCTAATTTAGGGGAACGGGGTCTGATAGCGTAAAACGACCGGTCGGGTCGTTACATTCTCCCCCTCTTAAACAAACGTTCGTCCTCGAACGGGACTAGAATCGTACCTGAAGTGCTGGATATGTTTGGATATCTCCTCTGCATGTCCTCCTTGGACTCCCAAGTTGCCTCATCGACTGGTTGGCCCCTCCACTGGACCTTCACGGCAGAAACTTTCTTGGACCTCAACTGGTGGTTCTGTCTATCAATAATAGCAACTGGCTCCTCCTCGAAGCCCAACTTCTCATCTAACTAAATAGTGCTGAAATCAACCACGTGAGAGAAATCAGCATGATATCTCCGGAGCATGGATACATGAAAAACCGTATGAACTCCGGATAAACATAGAGGTAAAGCTAGCTCATAAGCAACCTCCTCGACTCGCCTCAATACCTCGAAAGGACCTATAAACCTTGGGCTCAGCTTGCCCTTCTTCCTGAATCTCATAATGCCCTTCATTGGCGAAACCTTTAGCAGAACTTTCTCTCCCTCCATAAATGCTACATCACGCGCCCTCTGATCCGCGTAACTCTTCTGTCTGGACTGTGCTGAGCGGAGCCTCTCCTGAATCAACTTCACCTTCTCCAACGCATCTCTCACCAGATCAATGCCATATAATCTAGCCTCACCAGGCTCAAACCACCCGATAGGAGAACAACACCGACAACCATACAAAGCTTCGAATGGGTCCATCTCGATGCTAGACTGATAACTATTTTTGTACGCAAACTCAGCCAAAGGCAAGAACTGGTCCCACTGACCCCCAAAGTCAATCACACAAGCCCTGAGCATATCTTCCAATATCTGAACTGTACGCTCTGACTGACCATCAGTCTGAGGGTGAAATGCTGTGCTGAGATCTATATGAGTGTCCATCTCACTGTGCAATGCTCTCCAAAAGTGAGAGGTGAACTGAGGACCTTGAATTGATATAATGGACACCGGCACACCATGCAACCGGACTATCTCCCGAATGTAGATCTGGGCTAGCCTCTCAGAAGTATAAGTAGTAGCTACAGGAATGAAATGCGCCGATTTGGTAAATCTATCCACAATGACCCAAACCGCATCAACCTTCCGCAAAGTCTGAGGCAACCCAACTATGAAATCCATAGTGATGCGCTCCCACTTCCACTCAGGAATGGGCATCTGCTGAAGTAGGCCTCCTGGCCTCTGGTGCTCATATTTGACCTGCTGGCAATTAAGACATCTAGCCACGTACTCCACAATGTCTTTCTTTATCCGCTTCCACCAGAAATGCTGCTTCAAATCATGGTACATCTTCGTCGCACCCAGATGAATAGAATACCAAGAACTGTGAGCCTCCTCTAGAATCTTCTTCCTCAGGCCATCAATATTAGGAACACATAAACATCCCTAGAGTCTCAAAACACCATCCTCGCCCAAAGTAACCTCCTTGGCCCTCCCTGGACCACTGTCTCCCGAAGTTTTTCTAAGCATGGATCATCAAACTGTCGGGCCTTAATCTCTCCCAATAACGAAGACTGATCAACCACATGGGCTAGAACTCGACGAGGCTCCGAAAGATCTAATCTCACTAGACGATTAGCCAAAGACTGAATGTCTAAGGCTAGAAGTCTCTTCTCTGCTGCAATGTAAGCCAAGCTACCCATACTCTCTGCCCTCCTGCTCAAGGCATCCGCTACCACATTTGCCTTGCCTAGATGATAAAGAATAGTAATATCATAATCCTTCAACAACTCAAGCCACCTGCGCTGCCTCAAGTTAAGATCCCTCTGCTTGAATAAGTGCTGCAAACTGTGGTGGTCTGTATAAACCTCACACGACACCCCATACAGGTAGTGTCTCCAAATCTTCAGGGTATGAACAATCGCCGCCAACTCCAAATCGTGCACAGGATAATTATTCTCATGAACCTTCAGCTGACGCGAAGTAGAAGCAATAACTCTCCCGTCCTGCATCAACACACATACCAACCCAATGCGTGAAGCGTCGCAGTACAAAGTATACATCCCAGAACCGGAAGGCAACGTCAGAAATGGTGCTGAGGTCAATGCTGACTTGAGCTTCTGAAAGCTCGCCTCACACTCGTCAGACCATCGGAACGGGGCATTCTTCTGAGTCAATCTGGTCAGTGGAGCTGCAATAGAAGAGAACCCTTCCACGAATCGGCGATAATAGCCTGCTAAGCCCAAGAAACTCCTAATCTCTGTAGCTGAAGTAGGACGCGGCCAACTCTGAACTGCCTCAATCTTTTGAGGATCAACCTTGATACCTTCTCCGGATACCACATGCCCCAAGAATGCCACGGAATCTAACCATAACTCACACTTTGAGAACTTAGCATATAACCTCTGTTCCCGCAAGGTCTAGAGCACAACCCTCAAATGCTGCTCATGCTCACTCAGGCTCCGTGAGTAAATCAAGATTTCATCAATAAAGACAATGACAAAGGAATCAATATACGGCCTAAACACCCTATTCATCAAGTCCATGAATGCTGCTGGGGCATTAGTCAAACCAAAGAACATCACCAGAAACTCATAGTAGCCATACCTTGTATGGAACGCAGTGTTTGGAACATCCGAAGCCCGAATCTTCAACTGATGATAACCTGATCTCAAATCAATCTTAGAAAACATACGAGCACCCTGCAATTGGTCAAAGAAATCATCAATGCGCGGCAGAGGATACTTGTTCTTAATGGTAACCTTATTCAACTGGCGGTAATCAATACACATCCGCATAGATCCATCTTTCTTCTTCACAAATAGGACTGGAGCACCCCATGGCGATACACTCGGCCTGATGAACCCCTTAGCCAACAACTCCTCAAGCTTCTCCTTCAACCCCTTCAATTCCTTAGGAGCCATACGATATGGGGGAATGGAAATAGGCTGGGTATCTGGAGCTAAATCGATACAGAAGTCAATATCACGATCCAGAGGCATGCCTGGAAGGTCTAAAGGAAACACATCAGCGTACTCTCGAACAACTAGTACTAAATCAATAGTCGAAGATTCGGCGGTGGTATCCCGCACATAAGCAAAGTAAGCCAAACAACCCTTCTCGACCATATGCCGAGCCTTCATGAAGGAAATAACTCGGCTGGGTGCACTAACTGAAGAACCTCTCCACTCTAGCCTAGGCGACTCAAGCATGGCTGAAGTAACCATCTTGGCATGGCAATCTAGCACAGCATAATAAAGAGATAGCCAATCCATGCCTAGGATAACCTCAAAATCAATCATATCAAGCAATAAAAGATCTGATCTGGTCCCGAAACCACAAAAAGTGATCACACAAGATCGATAGACCCGGTCTACCACCATAGAATCGCCCACATGAGTGGACACATATATAGGAGAACCTAAGGACTCACGAGGAACACCCAGAAATTGAGCAAATAGTGATGAAATATATGAATAAGTGGATCCTGGGTCAAATAATATTGAAGCCTCTCTACCACATACTGAGATAATACCTGTGATCACGGCGTCTGAGGACACTGCATCTGACCTGGCCAGAATAGTGTAGAACCTGGCTGGAGCACCTGAAGACTGAACCCCACTAGAGCGAACAGTAGCTAACTGACCTCCTCTTGACTGGCCTCCCCCTCTAGGACGACCCCTACCGACCTGTCCTCCACCTCTAGGTGGCCGGACTACTGGTGCTGAACTCATAGGCTGGTAACCCTACTGTACTACCTTGCCCCGATACTTTGGACAATGCCTCTTCATATGGCCTGGCTCCCCACACTCGTAACATCCCCCAGGCACCATAGCCTGCTGCCCCGAAGAAGAAGAAGACCCCTGAATAACCAGGAAGCGATGTGGACCCTCTGGCATAGTACTGAAATAAGAACCGGAGGATCTCTGGCGACTGTAGTAACCACTGGGTGAACCCTGAGTAGCTGGAGGACAGTAGGAACGCTCTAGCATGACACTGAACTGAGGCCTCACTGAACCACTCGGGGAGGTAGTGGAGGTGCTGAATATGGAGGCCTGCTGGGCTGACCACCCTCGAATTTACCTCTGCTCCTAGCCAGAGCATCCCTGAAATCCCCTGAGAACCTAGCCCTCTTATCTTGCTGACCTTGCTGACCCTGCTCCCTGCTCCTCAACCGATACCCCTCAATCCGTCGAGCTATCTCGACCACAAGCTGGTAAGGAGTACATATCTCCACCTCTCGTGCCATGGTGGCCCTAATACCTAGATGTAACTCGGCCACAAACCTTCGCACTCTCTCGGCATCAGTAGGCAATATCATAAGTGCATGGCGTGACAACTCTGAAAATCTAGCCTCATAATTTGTCACTGACATCTGCCCCAACTCTAGCTGCTCAAACTGACGCCGCAACTCTTCCCTCTCAGATGGTGGAATATATCTGTCCAAGAATATCTGCATGAACTGTTCCCAAGTAACCGGAAGAGAACCTGCTGGCCTGCTGAGTATATAAGACTGCCACCACCTTCGAGCTCTGCCCTCTAACTGAAAGGTAGTGAAGTCGACTCCATGGGACTCCAAAATTCTTATGTTGTGCAGCCTGTCCCTGCACTTGTCAATAAATTCCAGGGCATCCTCGCCCTGCTCACCCCCGAAGATTGGAGGGTGCAATCGAGTCCATCTTTCCAATAACTTTTGTTGATCGCCCTCTGCAACTGGTCTAGACTCTAGTGTTGCTGCTACAGGCTGGACCCCACCAGCGGGAAGTGTACTCGGGGTATGATGTGCTGCTGCTGCCTGTCCTGCGGCCTGGGCGGTAGGGGTCTGAACTCCCCCTCCCGCCTGGGAAGTGGCCGGATCTACTGGACATAAACCAGCCTGGGAAATGGTGCCCATGAATCTCATCATATGGCCCATAACCTCCTGGAAGCCTGACGCCGTCATAAAGTCTGCTGGAGTAAGCGCTACTGGAGGCACCTCATCCTGCTCCTCTATGATAGGGTCCTCTGGTGGTGCGACTGGTATAGCTCTGGGGCGCCCTCGTCCCCTACCTCGGGCAGGTGCTCTACCCCTGCCTCTACCACGACCTCGAGCGGCGGGGGTAGCGGCATCTCCCGGATCAGGAACATCGGATGCACGCGTCCTCACCATCTATGAGAGAATAGAAGAATAAGTTGAGTACATCCTCGATTGCACGGTAGAATATGAATAAATGGGAGTTTCTCTGATACCAACTTGTCACGACCCAGAATCCTATTCAGGTCGTGATGGCGCCCAACAACGGGGTTAGGCAAGCCAACATACATTCCACTAAGTGTTTCTTTTACTTGATTCAATTATTAACCCATTTAGCGAATTTAACAAGTTAAATTATGATATCAAAAGATAATAACTCAGTGGTAGATAAAATAGCTATAAAGAAGCGTGAGCCAACAGACAAGCAAATCTATATATATATATATATCAAAATCCCAAAATAACCACTACGTGTGTGCCAGGAACTAGTGTCACGAGTGTCACGGGCATACTAATAGGATAACCAAAAGATAGAATGTACAATCCCACTGTCTGAATAAATAGACGTGAGACAAAAGTAAATGAAACTCCATGGTGCTGCCAGAGAATTGCCAGAAGGAGCAGCTCACCGTGAAGTCAGGTCCACTACGGTCAATATCTAGCTCCAGTTTGATAACCAGAAACACCGGCCTCAGAACCTGTACAATTAAGTACAGAAGTGCAGTATGAGTACATATTAATTAAATATGTACCTAGTGAGTATCCCGTCTAATCTCAAAGAAGTAGTGACGAGAGGTCGACTTGACACTCACTAAGGTCCAATAGTATGATATAACAATGATAAAATAAAAGCAGTAGACAAGTAAGACAGTGAGTAGCAATTATGTATAAAGCACAGAAATCCTAGTAAATACTGGAACAATAACTATGGCCACTTTCTTTCCCCCAAATATCCAATACAAGTCAATGCCCATGAAACAATGCCAAATAATCGTGCGCACACATGAATAAGACAACCGACCGGAGTCATAAGGAAAATATCTATGCACTGTCGAGGATCCAATGGCCCGTCCCAAAAGTGCATTCTTACCATAGTACAATCTCACCTATGCACTGTCGAGGTTCGAACGGCCCGTACCACAAGTGCATCTCTCAATGTAATCATATCATATCATAGTACAAATCTTGTCCATGCACTGCCGAGGATCGAACGGCCCGTACCAAAAGTGCATTCTCAATTATATCATCTCTGTGCCCTGCCGAGGATCGATCGGCCCATCCCATAAGTGAACCTTTCAATCCGCCGTGGCGTACGACCCGCTCCCATGAGAGTGGGGGAAATCACACATCGCTCGCGGAATGTAAATTGCGAAGCGGTCACATGCACACACAATAACTTATAAAACTTACTTTCCGTAACCAATTCCTTTCAAATCAACAATTTCCATAAAGCCTCATAGAAACAATACTATACATAACATGATCTCATAGTACATATGGCATTACAAGGAATCATGTAAGGCATTACAAGGAAGCATATAAGGTATGTTGTTGGCCTAACTACCCGGACATAACAATGATAGCCGCTACGTACGGTCTCTCGTCACTTGGTGCGTACTTAGCCCCCAAAACAAGTGCACCTAGCATATAAGTCACCTATGGGGAAAATTCCCTCTTACAAGGTTAGAAAAGAGACTCACCTCGTGTTGAATCTACCTCTCGGACCGCGAATGCGCTCGAAACTCCGAACTCTACACCCGAGGACTCGCAACTAGCCAAAAGGTGTACAATTATATCAATGCATGCTCAATGTGGGGAAATTATCCTATTTATTCAATAAAATCATCATTCTTGAAGAATTCCCAAAATTCAACCCCAGGCCCAACACGTTCGGATTCCGAAAATTCTCGAAGGAATCACTCACCCAAAGCCTAAGGATCATTAATATGTAGTTTCCACTTGAATTCATAGCATTAAACGGACAATTCGCTAAACTCCTCACGAACCCTAAATTTACTACCCAAATCTTGATTTTCAATGATCTACTAGTTAATCCCATTAATAATTCATGTATTAAACTAGTAATAAGGAGGAATTAACTTACCTCTACAGTAGCTAGGTCGTGGTGTGTTCTTCCCAAGCTCACAAGCTCAAAGGAACATTCCGCAGAGAGATCTATGACTCAAAACAATAATCACAATGGAAATGAACAAACAAGAGAACAAGATCCTGTACAACAAATGGTCGATGAATATGTGACTCAAGCCTTGCAAGCCTTCATGAGGGGACTACCAGCTGCATCACCTACACCTCCGCCTAACAACACCACAACTGTGGAAAATCCACAATCCGGATTAGAAAACTCGGGAAGGAGAGGCACTCCAAATGAGTCCCTCGAAGCAAGACCGGGTATGTCCAATAATCCAGAATTACAATCTTTATTACTAACTTTGTAGAAACATGTGAAGGAACAAAATGATCGAATCGAGAAAATTCCTGGAGTACCACCTGTCATCAAAGGCATTGACGTTGATATATATTCTCAACAACCTTGGAAGCCAAGCGCAGCACCCTTGACTATTTCCAAGAAATTCAAAATGTCTCATATTCCCAAGTACGATAGGACAACCAATCCACGTGATCATGTAATTGCTTTTACTACAGGAGTAAAAGGCAATGACCTGACTAAACAAGAAATTTAGTTAGTACTGGTCAAGAAGTTCGGAGAGACACTCACCAAAGGAGCACTAACATGGTATTCTCTTCTACCCGAAAATTCTATTGACTCTTTTGCTGAGATTGCAGATTCTTTTATAAAAGCACATTCTGGTGCAAAAAAAGTCAAAAAACGAATGGAAGACATATTCAAAATAAAACAAGGAGACGCGGAGTTGCTACGTGAATTTCTAGACAGGTTCCAACGAGAAAGAATGCTGCTACCAAGGGTACTTGACAATTGGGCAGCAATTGCGTTTGCAAGTAATTTAAATGACAGAAGCTCAGAAGCCACGAGAAGACTCAAGGAAATCTTGAGAGAATTCCCAGCCACGACATGGAACAATCTCTATAACAGGTACATCACCAAGCTACGAATAGAAGAGGACACCGATGCTCAATCAAAAGCTGAAGATCGAACTAGTTCTAGATGCTCCGAACCAGAAAGGAGAACATGTAAGAACATGTACAATCCATATATGGAACCTTCGGGACGAGAAACTCATTCCAGGTTTGAAAACACTCTATCAGAATATAGACCGCCAAATAGAGATACGAACTCATCCTCCTCAAGATCCAGAAAAGATCGGGACGAACGAAATAGTGGTAATGCAAGAGTCGGAGACTACAACTTCAATGTAAGTACTTCTGAATAATTACAGTACTGAGAAACATGGACGATAAAGTTCGGTGGCCCAAAGAAATGAGATCGAATCCAAACAGAAAGAATCCAGACTTTTGGTGCGAATTCCATAACAATCATGGACACAGAACATCAGATTGTTGCAAGGTGAGGTAGAACAATTATTAAAACAGGGCTATCTAACAGAATTGTTTAGTGAAAAAGGTAAACAAGCATATATGAAGAACATGCAAGAGCCCCCAAAACCACTATCTCCAAAGAGAACAGTGAATGTGATACACGGAGGATAGGAGGTGATTAGATTAGTCTGCAAAAGAACAACAAAATTCACAATTACACACGGGAAGCGCATTCGTGAAGGCATGGAAGCAGACAATGCAGATGTCAACGGATTGTTGCTTCCTCATAACTACGCACTGGTAATATCCTTACTTATACATGAAACTAATGTAAAAAGAGTGTTGATTGATCCTGGTAGCTCAGTCAACATCATTTTGTTGAGAGTTGTGGAAGAAATTCTAATGGAGGATCAAGTAATCCCAAGAGCATGAGCCTTATCTGGGTTTGACAACTCTACGATCATAACAAAAGGAGAAATTGAGCTTAGAACCTATGCAGAAGAAGTGATCAAAAATACGAAATTTCAAGTCATTGATACCGATTTGGCTTACAATGTAATTATGGGGAGACCATGGATCCATGACATGGTAGCAATACCCTCTACTTTACATCAGGTAATAAAATTCCCTTCCAAATGGGGCATTTAACAGATTCGAGGTGATAAGCATACCTCAAGGAATATAAATTCAGTAGTACACTCTAACAAAAAAGAGGTAGAGGAAGAGTCAAAATACGAGGAAATTTCCCAAACAGGAACGGAAGAAACTGGTACCCAAACAGGTACGGAAGAAGGAAGCCATGAGAAGGTGAACCAAATCACCATAGAGTCAACATCAAAACATACGGACATGGATTACAGACCCGATGTCATTCAAGAGCCAGAAGAAGACGAGCATATTAAAACAACTAATGAAGAGCTCGAAGCTATCCCATTGTTCGAGCAGGAGCCTGAGCAAAACGTTCATATAGGCACGAGGCTAAGCCCCGCAAGAAGAGGTAAGTTAATTGAATATTTAAGATCTAACTCAGATTATTTCGCTTGGTCCCATTCAGATATGACATGTATACCCCCAGAAGTGATGACTCATAAATTAAATGAAGATCCATATTTTGTGCCTGTCAAGCAAAAGAAAAGAAAGCAAGGACCATTCAAGAACCAAGTAATCGATGAAGTGGTACAAAAACTCGTGAAAATTGGTTCAATACGCGAGGTAAAGTATCCTAATTGGTTAGCTAATACCGTAGTGGTACCCAAAAAGAACGGTAAATGGAGAGTATGCGTAGATTACACCGATTTGAATAAAGCATTCCCTAAAGACTCATTTCCATTACCGCACATAGATCAAATGATTGATGCCACTGCATGTCATGAATTGTTAAGCTTTCTAGATGCGTATTCTGGTTATAATAAAAAAAAATGGATCCCTCAGACGAGGAAAAAACTTCCTTTATTACAAATAGGGGGACTTATTATTACAAAGTCATGTCTTTTGGCCTGAAAAATGCAGGAGCCACGTATCAAAGGCTAGACCAAGATGTTCCAAGAACATCTAGGAAAAATAATGGAAGCATACATTGATGACATGCTGGTGAAATAAACACAAGCGAAAGATCATTTCCAGCATCTTTCAATCACCTTCGAAATCCTGCGCAGGTATAACATGAAACTAAATCCGGAAAAATGCGCCTTTGGCGTTGAGTCAGGTAAGTTTTTGGGTTTCCTTGTATCAACTAGGGGTATAGAAGTAAACCCTGCTCAGATTAAATCTATTGATGAAATACATGATATACTTATGAGCAAAAAAGAAGTTCAAAGACTAACAGGAAGAATTGCAGTCTTAGGAAGATTTATCTCCAGGTCTTCGGAGAAGAGTTTTAAATTCTATTCGGTTCTAAAAAAGCAGAATCTGTTCGAATGGACTGAAGAATGCCAACAGGCTCTCAAAGATCTGAAGGCCTATCTATCAAAACCCCCGCTGTTGTCTATACCAAAGGAAGGGGAAAGGTTGTATGTCTATCTTAGTGTTGCAGAAATTGCCGTAAGTGCAGTACTAGTAAGGGAAAGCAAAGGTAAACAATCTCCAATTTATTATGTAAGTAAGTCTTTATTAGATGCTGAAACTAGATATCCTCATCTAGAAAAATTGGCCTTATCTCTAATCATGGCGGCTAGAAAGTTAAGACCGTATTTTCAAAGTCACTCAATTAGTGTTGTGACTTCATATCCACTGAGGAATATTTTACATAAACAAGAGTTATCATGGAGATTAGCTAAATAGGAAATTGAATTAAGCGAACATGACATAATATATCCGCCTAGGACTGCAATAAAGTCTCAAATTTTAGCTGATTTCGTCGCTGATTTTAATACTAGCATAATCCTTGAAGTAGAAAAAGAGATACAACTCTTCAACAGGGCTAATCCAAGAATATGAACCCTATTTACTGACGGCTCTTCTAATGTAAAAGGAGTCGGCTTGGGAATTATTTTAATATCACCTACAGGTGAGAAGATATGACAAGCCATTAAATGTTATCCCATAACTAACAATGAAGCAGAGTACAAAGTTGTCATTGCAGGGCTTGAACTGGCACGAGAACTCTTAATTGAGCAGATCGTGATCAAAAGTGACTCAACTAATGGTAAACCAGATGCAAGGGACTTATACCGCTAGAGAGACTCGGATGAAACAATATCTGGAAAAGGCACAAGACCTAGCAAGGGAATTCCAGTCATGGAAAGTAATGCAAATACCCAGGGAGGAAAATGCAGAAGCGGATGCATTGGCTAACCTCGCAGCAGTTACCGACGTAACAAATAAAGATAATGCAATTGTCATTGTCACGACCCAAATTTCCCTCTATTGGGTATCGTGATGGCACCTAGTCTTAAGGACTAGGTAAGCCAAACAATTACTGAATAACAACAATAATAAAAGGAAGGCTAACAGTCTCGATATAGAATCTTGACAAAATTTACAATTTTTTTCCAAAACCGGTAATACAAGTCATAAGCTCTACGAAGTTACTCTAAAATCTCTAAATTACAACTGTTCGGAATAAATACAATAAGGTATGAATAATAAATACAAGAAGGTGACTCCGAAGCCTGCGAACACAGCAACTGGTTACCTTGAGTCTCCTCGTCAATGATCCGCGCAGCTACTAATAATAATTACCTGGATTTGCACACAAAGATGCGCAGAAGTGTAGTATGAGCACACCACAGCGTTGTCCAGTAAGTATCAAGACTACCTCGGTGAAGTAGTGACGAGGACTAGTCAAGACACCACTGGTCTAATAAATTAAACAGGCAACAATGTTGAAATGACCGAACATAATATCTATCTAAAGGTTTTACGATATAGTTAACAACACGACAATAAAATTAAGAAGGAATTACCGAAAACTAATCAACGGAACAACATAATAATACCAGAAGAATGGACAGAAAATACGAGCCAAAACGGAAAACCACCACACAATAAACACACCGACAACTCAGCACTGCGTCAGTTTGTCCACATCGTACTTTAACCAACAAACCCAATAAATTGGTGAAAACTTTTAAAACCGCAGTTTATATTAAAAGCTTTGAGGATATAATCATTTCAGTATAGAAAGATCCTCTTTGAAACATAATTTCTCCGAATGTATATATATATATATATTTAGAAGGGGAAATCTTTAAAACATAGTTCTTTAAAGATACGTGATTTTCAAATATACTTTCCCAATAAATGACTTTCAAATACCATTTTCTGCAAGAAAAATGTTTTTCAAATATACTTTTGAAATATAACTTTTCGATCATAATCTCCTCAAGATAAATCTACCGGAACTCAGTCTGTAACTCAGAATTTGTCATGCAGTATAGGGGGTAAGCTCCTGAAATACATCCGTAGTCCCAATTTAAATATGCAATGCAGTACATGGGGAAAGCTCCCGGAATCTCGTTGGTAGTCCCAATTTAAATATGCAATGCAGTACAGGGGGAAATCTCCCGGAATCTCGTCCGTAGTCCTAATTTAAATATGAAATGCAGTACAGGGGAAAAGCTCCCGGAATCTCGTCCGTAGTCCCAATTTAAATATGCAATGCAGTATAGGGGGAAAGCTCCCGGAATCTCGTCCGTAGTCCCAATTTAAATATGCAATGCAGTACACGGGGAAAGCTCCCGGAATCTCGTCCGTAGTCCTAATTTAAATATGCAATGCAGTACAGGGGGAAAGCTCCCGGAATCTTGTCCCTAGTCCCAATTTAAATACGCAATGCAACCATTGAGGAAAACAACCTGAATGCGACAGAAACAACATACATTGCCACAACAGGCGCAAAAAGAAACAAAGAAAGAATGCTAGGTGCGATGAGCAAATCAATACAAAGACTTGAATCACAAGAATGGTAAAAACTCACTCATAAAAAGTATCCACTAAAAGGAATGCCAAGCACAACGAGAAATAGCATAACGAGGGGAAAACAAGGCAAATATAACAACGATTCTATATATTCAAGTTCACAACCAAATAAACCAAATCATCCCGGCAAGGGAAGCAACTATAACCAATCTCACTTAAAAAATTAGCTTCACAGAATAAACTCAGATTGAACAATGCTCAGTGATAGGAAACACCAAGGAATTACCATCAACATGGACGATAATCAACTAAACCTAAGTAGAACTTAAGGTAAACTCATAGAAATCATAATGTAGGACTCACGGGCATGCTTGACAGCAACATACAGATATTCCAATTACTGCTAAACAATTATAGGGCGAGATTATACTAGTTTTAGTCAAATAGGCAGTGTATGAAGGAAGATATAGCATAACGGTAGGAAAGGCAAAGTCTTCATTTAAGTCAATTAAGATCAAAAAAGAAGAAAAGGAACACTAAGCAAGTAATTTCTAATTTGAGCAAGAAGAGTCAGATATAACAATTTCAATTCATACACAGGGAATATAAGGACCTCAAAATCCTAAAAGGGCAATCTAATTCAAAATAAGTCTGAGTACGCACTCGTCACCTCGCGTACGCGAGCTACAATCAACATAGAAGACTCAGTGCTAAGGGGTAGTTCCCCCACACAAGGTTAGGCAAGATACTTACCTCGAAGACGACAACCCGGTACTCTAAAATGGACTCCTCGGGTGAAAAGACTTCCGGATGGCTCAAAATCAACTAAAGAAACTTCAAAGTACACATAAAATATATAAGGAATATTCCGAATAATAAAGTTTCAATATTTACAAAATTATAAAAATCGACCCCCGGGCCCGCACCTCGGAACCCTGCAATTTTTACAAAATCCGATTACCCATTTCGATACGAGTTCAACAATACTAAATTTATCAAATTTTGATACCATTTGGTCCTTCAAATCATGATTTTTCATTTTAGAACTTTTCTTTCAAAACCCACAATTCCCTCAACCCAAAACATAAATTAAATGATAAAACCAAGAACTAATTCACGAAATATATTTAATTCTAGTGGAAGAACACTTACCATTCGATTTGTGTGAAAAACCCTCAAAGAATCGCCCAAAACTGAGCTCTAGAAGTCAAACTATGTTTAAAATGGATTAACCCTCGTTTTTGGATGTTTATATTTTGCCCAGGTACTTAAAGCATTGCGATCTCGGATGGGATGATGCGATCGCCTAGAGGAAGAAACATCACTGGCCAAGAATTCCCTATGCGATCTCCTTCATATGGGATCGCATAGGAGAATGATGTTGGGCTCGGGACTGTTATATGCGGTCGCGAGGGGAAAGTGTGCGATCGCAATTAAGACAAGGGGGCTGGCCTCCGCGATCACGGACGTGGAACTGCGAACGCATAAGAGAAAATCTGGGTGTTTCAAATTGACACTATGCGATCACGACTAAGCCTATGCGATCGTATAGAAGGGAGGGACAACAGACAGATACAACATTGGAAAATGAGGAAAAATTGATCCGAAACATATTCGAAACACACCCGAGGCCCTCGGAACCCCGTCCAACCACACACACCAGTCATATAACCTAACACGGACTCGCTCGAGGTTCCAAAACACATAACACAACACTAAAAAAACGAATCAAACCAAAAATCAAACTTATAAATTTTCAAAACTTCAAATATCAAAACTCGCGTCGAAACCTATCAATTCAACCCGGAATGACGTTAAATTTTGCGGACAAGTCACAAATAACACAACTAACCTACAACCATTCCTGGAATTCCATTCCGAGCCCGATATAAAAATTTCACCAATCGGCCGAAATCGGCGAAATTTTAACTTTCGCCAAAATACCTCAAATCACTCTACGGACCTCCAAAACCAATTTCGGACGCAAACCTAAGTCCAAAATCATCATACGAAGTTGTTTACATTAACAAAAATTCATTCCGAGGTCGTTTACACAAAAGTCAAACCTTCGGTCAACTCCCATCTCTTAAGCTTCCAAAAACTGATATTTTTCTCCTAATTCGACTTCGGTTTGTCTGGTAATTGAATCCAACCACGCACACAGGTCGATATACACATGGTGATGTTGTTTATGACCTTACACCACCGAACATAGAATAAATTCTCAAAACGATCGATCGGGTCGTTACATTCTCCCCATCTTAAAACAAACGTTCGTCCTCGAACGTGCCAAGATTCACTGTGATGACCCAAAAGGTCATCCTAAGTAATTCCAGCTAAATCTGTGTTCCGAGGCCTCG
>MDKH01004102.1:0-17350 GCA_005239495.1 Nicotiana undulata | reverse complement strand
CAACAATAATATGAATGTCAACAACACGAAGTCTCAAGTGCATGGAAATATTCAATACAATTCCATTACTCCGGCAAGGAGAAATCATCGTTTACAACATCAACAAATGCCCGAAAAGGGTCTCAACTATAACCAACCTCGCATCAGTAATACAATTTCAACAATGTAAGCCTCAACTGGAACAAATAACTCGGTAACTCTCCACGTATAAAACAACATCAAGATATCACTTATAATTCACAAATTACTCATAGGGCGGAGAAAATTAAGAACATAGTAAGTTTCATCACAAATGACTCACGGGCATGCTTGACCTATACGTTGGACATGAGTTTCACATAACAAGTAAGATTCTATACCTAATCCCTCAAGCCGAGGTTAAGCCAAACATTTACCTCGGCTCCAAAGATTTGCCAGTCAAGCCTCAATCACAGCCTTTCCTTTAGAATCCGACTCTGGAACGGTATTATCTAGACATAATCAACCCAAGTACATCAATAATGGCTCAATAAATCAAACACATAGCCTAATTATTTATTTCAAAGCATTCTTCCTAAGATTCAAAAATCCGACCCCGGGCCCGCTCGCTCCAAACTCGAGGTTCGGACCAAAACCCAATTACCCATAACCCCACGAGTCAAAATATAGGATTTGTTTTAAGATTCGACCCAAAATTGAGGTTGAATCACCCAAAATTCTCAAAAACCCAACTCTACCTAAAATCTCTAATTCCTACTTTGATTCCATGTTTTTAGGCCTAGAATCTAGTGATTAGTTGAAGAAATTAAGAGGAAACGATGTCAAGAGCACTTACCTATGGAGTTATGGAAATTGGGGAGCTTGATTCTAGGTTATGGAGGCTTGGGGAAGAAAAGGGAAGTAGAAAATGGGAAGAATCTTGTATAAGGTTCTGTTTTGGGGTTAAAAATATAACTGGGCGTTTTTAATGCTTTGCGATCGCGGAACATGAGGTGCGATCGCATAGAGGTAAGTTGCTTAAGCTCAGCGATCGCAGAGGCCCTTGTGCGATCGCACAGGGCAATTCTACCCAGCCCCAGGCCCTATGCTAACCTCTGTGCGTTCGCAGCACCCCACCTGCGTTCGCACAGTATAATCCCTGGACCCTCCGCGATCGCGCCCTTTGAGGTGCGTTCGCACTGAGCAACTAACCCCCCAGCCCCCTTCCTACCTATTACACTATGCGATCGCGGAGAAGAAAGTGTGATGGCATAGTGCATCAACCCCATCACATGCCAATGCTATGTGATCGCAGGGAAGAATCTACGATCGCACTGAAAGAAGTATCAGACACAAGAAAAACTTGAGGAACACCAGATTTTCATATTTTTCACACCCCGTTAGTTACCCGAAACTCACTCGAGCCCTCGGGGCTCAAAACCAAACACACACACGACTCCCAAAACATCCTACGTACTTGTTCAAGCTTTTAAATCATCAAAATATCATCAAAAACCATGAATCAGACCCCAAAACCAAATTAATCAAACTTAAGAACTTTGAAATTCTAGAATTCACTTCAACGCGCCGAACTGGCCTAAACCACTCGGAATGACTTTAAATTTTGCAGATAAGTTACAAATGACACAAAAGAACTATTCCCGGTCTCGAAATTTCATTCGGACCTCGGGAGCATAAAATCACCTCTCAAGCCAATTTTCAAATTCTTTAGAAACCCCACAAGTTCATTAACACCATTTTTCCTCATTTGGATCCGAAACCAATCAAATCAAGCCCGTTTTACACCAAATTCCACAGATAGGATAATTAACATATAACCAACCTGTTCCGGGCTCCGGAACTGCAATACGGGCCCGGTAACACAGCTTTCACATAATTACTCATTTTCACAATCCTTTATTATTTCCTGATAATAATTTTCTTTAAAAATTCATTTCTCGGGCTTGGGACCTCGGAATTCGATTCCGGGCATACGCCCAAGTCCCATATTTTCCTACGGACCCTCCGAGACCGTCACATCTCGGGTCCAGATCCTTTTACCATAAATGTTGACCAAAGTCAACTTTATTCAATTATTCAATTCAAAAATCCCATTTTTATCAAATTTTCACATGGAAGCTTCCTGGCTACCTGCCCGGGCTGCGCATGCATATCGAGGTGAGATTAACGGAGGCTTTCGAGGCCTCGAAACACAGATTTAGCTGGAATTACTTAGGATGACCTTTTGGGTCATCACAGTTCCACAGACCCATAAGGATGCGTTATGAAGCGCGTTCGAGTAGTTGCACTAGAAAAGTATGTGTCACGACCAAACTCTACTAACCGACCGTGATGGAGCCTAACTCTCTTGCTAGGAAAGCCAAACATAACTAAAGAGTGAAATATAAATACTAAAAGGACCAAAACTGATACAAGTCTAATGTCTCAATATAGAATAATATCATCAGTACATGATAAATCCCCCGAAACTGGTAAATACGGAGTCATGAGCTCTAAAATGGTAATACATGTCTACATGCATAAATAAAAATATTGTCTGAAACTAAAGACAACTGTACAAATGGAAAGAGACACCGAGATTACGATCAGGATGAACCTCTACCTCGTCTCTCGACACTCAGCAAGCAAAACTCCGCTACTAGTGACTCAATTAGATACTTAGATCTGCACAATTAATTGTAGAGTATAGTATTAGTACAACCGACCTCATGTAAACAAGTATTAAAACTAACCTCGGCGAGGTATTAGAAGCAATATTATAAATTATACTCGCTATAGCCTATATAGTTCATAAATTCAACAAGTACGAAACAATAATATGATCAAATCATGAAATCACTGCTAAAACCACCTTGGTGCACACATTTACTCAAGTACTCTGCTAAGGCAATGATCCAGCATATTAAGATGATATGTGACTAATTCAGTTAAGCAATTATAGAAATTGCAAGTAAAGATGATGTTGATACCCAATTGTTCCTCAAACTATTTTCAAACTTGCATATAAGCTCTCAAAATTACTCTTTGCAATAATGAGTATTTTTCAATATTTTTATTTATATTATCTCCCTGTTTATTTAATATTTAATATCTAAATAATTCATATATTATGCTCTAAATAATTTCAAAAAATACTTCCTAGCTCAGCATGCTATTTATAATCATTTTCTATCTATTAAAATCCAATTATTTCACTAATTAGTCAATTGGGTCTTATTTAATTTCAATTACAATAATTTTGCAATTATGGCCCAATTAGACATTTTGTATTATTTTAATTCGGAGCTTATGCATTTATTACACTTAATATGGGTTAATTACTGTAATTTGCCTATTTAAACTTAATTTCATCTTTTCATAATTATTAGATATTTTAAATAATTAATTATCTATTTTATTGGGTATTTAACATCTAGCCCTATTTTATTTAAATCATAGCCAAGTTTCATACCCAATTTAACCCCAACCCATCTGACCCTCAATTGACCCAACCCAAATCAATTTCCTACCCGGCCCAACCCCCCATTGATCTGAGTCGTTGATCAAATAAGATCAACGCCCCAGATTTGTTCTTACCTAAAATAACTCAAACGACCCCCCACTCCCTTGTCTCATTCTTTCGATACTAATCCTCTCTCTTCTCGTCTCTTCCTCTCCTCCTTCTCTATAGAACCTTCTGGTTCGTCTTCTTCTCCGATGGCCCTCAGCCTGTCTCCGGCCACCTCCAGCCTCTCCCCTTTCGACCACCAGTTGCCTTGGCGCCTCTGATACCTCCATGGGTCTTTACCATGCCCAGACGGCTACTGGAGCTCCTTCCAGGGTTGTGTCCGGCCTCTCCGGTGGGTTTTGACACTATCATGCCTTCATCACCACTATCCATGAGTTTCACGGTAGGTTCTCCTATTTTTACTATGGTTCTTATAAAACCCTTGTTTTGACCTAAACCTCTTAAATCTCTGTTATCTTTTAGCAATTTTAAGCTTATTCTCTTATGTTTTGTACTATTCTCAACTCGATCTTTACGATTCTTTAGTTTTTAAACGTTTTTGTTCCCTTTTAAAACTAGGGTTTCCTCTAAGTGTTTCCTACACTGGTTCGAACTTATTTCACCTGTATGTTTGAGTTTTTCCCTTGCATATCTACTGATACTATGTTTTTACTGCCTTTTTAACTTGCCTATGTTGAAAACCCTAATTTTCCTAGACCTCTACATGAGACTATGTGTACTAGCACGACTGTTCGCTTGAGTTTCTGCGACTATGTGTTTGAATGAATGTTGCTAAGCTTCCTTAGCATAGCTTATGCTTGTGACCACTGGGGTTTCCCAGACTTGCATCTTTAACCTGTCTGCTATGTCTAAGTACTCCTGCCTATTTATGTGGTTGTGACTCTTATGTGATTATATGCTAGGCTCCATACTTAAAGGTCTGATTGACAGACCTTACTTTTATTGCTATCCCAAACTGATTGACTCGTCTGTGGTAATTTATTCTTATTGTTTGTTGCCTTAATTAACATATTCTGATCCTTGATCTTAATTGCTTGCTGTATTGCTTAGTAAACCTGTTTTCTTTGATTGAGTCCTGACTGGTTTTTTACCTTGCTTATATGTGTTAATGTATGAATTGGAATCCCTGGATTTAAGGGAATGACTGTACTGATTCTTTGGCTGATTAATTTTGAATCCCCTATTACTTAACAGGCCCAAATTCCTTCCTTATTTAAAACTTGGTGCTAATTTTTATTTACCTTATGTGGATATATGTCTTTACTATTCCTGAATTTGAATCCCCTGATTTAAGGGAGCCGTGTATCTTTTCTTACAATGATTGGATTTTGTCTTCCTTATTACCATGCCATTATGATTCTTACCATTGTGTCTTACTACCTATTTCCAACTATAAATACTCTATGTTTTTCAATAACCCAACACACACAGACATCAATACAATTTTCTCTTGTGCTCTTTCTCTCTTTCTCTCTTTGCTCTACTGTTGTTCTCTGCTCTTGTCTATTATTAGCCGGCTATAAGCCAAGGCTACTATTGTGCTCACACTTTTCTTTTTGCATTCTGCGTTGCTCTCTTATCACTGGTATGTCCTGATTAACTTCCAAAGTTCCAAACCAATGCGTTTATTACTATTTCAGTTTATCATATTCTTAATTTTTCTCTACTTATGCTTCTACTATTCAACATGCAATTAACTTCTTGTTTACTATGCTTATCTCTTTACATGTTTATGACTGCATCAATACTTGCCATAGGCCTTGCCTATTCCTGTATACATCTGTTAGGCTATTTCCTTTCCTGTTCAGTATCATGTGTCCCTTGATTCCTTTAACCTTTTTATCTATTTCTGACTTACATGCTGAGTCAATGATGCTCATATGACTATTGTCCCCTCCTAATTTCACCTGTTATAACTGTATTTTTTGTTACTATCTATTATCATGTTTGAACTTGGCCATTTCTTGATCCCCGAGCCTCTATGATTTGTGTAACTATTCTTAAATGAGTTTCTTAAGTCTATGTATCTACTTTTATTATTATGTGACCTATTTGTCCCCTCACTCCATTGTCCTTATGTGCAACTCTATACTGTTGAACTTTTGATCAATACTTATGTTTTTCTTTTTAGTTAATCTTTCAAAAAACTCTCTAGTTTTTTGTAAACTCTTTCCAACTACAAACTTTTCTCTTCTTGCACTTCACACTACTCTTAGAAATTAAGTCCTACCCCCTTCGTCTGAGCACTGCCTTGAGTACCTCTGAGTACTCATGGAACTCTGACACACAAGGCTGGTAATTCCACACTGCACTTCTTCAACTTTTGGAAATTTGTTTGGGTGCTGGTATTGGCCAGGGACCCAATGAGGTCCCTTGGGAGCTTTGCCGCACCCAGACCATGTAAGGCTGTGAAACTCGAAAGGAGTGAGGTTGGAAGATTGGGCCTGATTGAAGGCTCCCTATAGAAATAGCTTCTTATTTTCCTTTTGCTACTATAATTCATTATTATTGGTTTGTAATAACTTGTAAACAGATAGTGGGGTTTGGATAGTGAATATGGGGGGACTATGCATGCTTAGTCTAGTAATGGGTAGAAAACATGCTCATATGATTTTCTTACTTATATGTGCAATAGATAACCTGTCTAGGACATGCATCTCATGCATTAGAAATCCTGCTTAGATTCTTTTATTTTCAGCATGTCTACTTCACTCATTTTGCAAACCATGATCACAATTAATAATTGTAACAAGTAATAAAAACTGTTATAAGGTCTTACTGCATTTTCATGATCATAGCATCTAGAAATCATGTCTTCTAGGTAATCCTATGTGCATTAGATATCATGTTATTTAGGACTTCCTATACGTTTGAATTGCAGTTATTGAACACCTAATCAGTATGATAAATTAATAATCTCGTTAAAAAGGTGGTTAACTGTTTGAAACGTTTCTGTAAATACACCTCTCTTTAAATCAGGACTAAATATGCATGTACACCCCTTTTGAAATAAGTAGGCAATGAATATGGTGCCTAGGGAAACTTTAGGCCTAATACGTATTAAAACCAACTAATTGTGTTTTGCTTGCTAGTGTTAAAACCGATCAGTCCCTTATTAAATTTGAACTCTGCTGCTTTTCACTCTTGCTTTATTTCTTTTGAAGTTCACTCCACTTTTCTCTAAAACTCCTGCTCTATTTTCAAAATCACAGGATCTTGAAATCATTCCTCCTTTACTGAAGTTTACCTGACTCCTGTTTTATTTCAAATTGCTAGATTTCATGGTCAACTTACTCTGTTCAAGCATCATCCTATTTTTGAATCTTTGCTCTATATTTTGAACTACATGTTTTTCCCGAAACAATTTACTCACTTTCCTTTTCTTACTAAACTCCTTTAAACTACTGGATCCTTACCTCATTTTGGGTTACTAGATTCCTATTTAGAATTACTGCTTTATTTAAATCTTGCTTTACTTCTTATTACTGATTTTCTAAAAGTTATTCTTCTCTTTTATTGAAAACTTTAAACTTCTACGCACTCTTAATTCTTACTATTGTCTCTAAACTACTGCATTTCTGAAAATCAATCATCCTTTTGAATTACTCAGTCTTAACTGAACCTTTTGCTTTCACTACGAAGTTTTCAAAACATATCCTTTTACTAAAACTGTTGAAACCTGCTGATTTTCAACGTAAAAACTCTTATTTTAAATCCTGACTTTGAGACCTTATTTGTGTTTGAGACGTGCTACGTACGTGTTTACTTGTGGAAGGATCTGTGAGCCCTTATTTGTCTTCATATGTTCCCTTATATGTAGTCCTATTTGTTGTTCTACATGTCGCTTAGAATTTTATCCCTTTAAACCTAGGGGTTCATCCTAGTACTTACCTTGTAGGAATAGTAGTCCTAAATACCCTCCAGGACTTATAGGATGGGACGGGTAATAGCACGCAATAAGCATTCGTGACCAACACACGCGTTCTAAATACCTTAACAGGGAGGGAAGGGTAGAATATGGATATGATGACCGGTGCGCTAATACCACGTGTATCCGCCTCTTTGAGGAAGTGACATACCGGGTATTGCATTGATGTTATCCGTATTACTTTAAACCTAGGATAATTTCTTTTAATATTTTGTAATGTTTTCAAAAAAAAAAAACCTTTAATAAATTTATGCTTTGTGTGAAATCCCCTCTTATCTGAGCCTTACCTGTTACTTGTTTGTCTGTCCAAATTCACAAAACTTCTTGGCTGGGACCCACAGTTGTGGATCTTGAGGGGTGCCTAACACCTTCCCGTTGAGATAACTTCAAGACCTTACCCAATCTCTAGTAATGCAAACTAGTTCATGAGTTATTTACTCTGGGTGCCCTAATGCACCATAAAAATCGTTAGGTGGCGTTTCTTCCTTAAACCTTTCCTTTAAGGAGTTGTCCAAAATGTCATAAAACCGATCTCACCGTACCTTACCCGCGCGAGGAAAAAGGGGGCGCGACAAATGAAACGCAATAACCGAACAACACTGGATAGAGTTTTCTCAGAATTTCCAATACAATACCAAATCACTTATCATTGAATATCTACTCCGCATGTACACCATCAAGAAGGCACATGAAAGGGTGACCCTGGGGGATGGATTCATATCCACACACTGCAGAGACAACTCACATGCTGCATGGACAACTCACGTACCAATAATATCAATCGCATGGATAACTCATGTGTTGCACGGACAATACACGTTCCAATAATATCAATATCAAGATCTGCACAGAAAACTCACGTGTTGCACGAGCAACTCATGTCCCAATAATATCACCTCACAGGAAGCTCAAGTGCCAATAATCACAATCCGTCTGGCGTGGTCACATGCTAGCTGTCCAATCACGCAAATCCAAGCCAAACATCATTCAAGGAAGCCAAACAATGCTATAGGAAGCGATCCCAATCCGTAAAGCTTAAATCTTTGAAGAATTCCCAAAACGTCAACCCGAGCATACGTGCCCAAAATCTGAAACCAATACCAAATCGGATGACCCATTACCTGTCGAGTCCAAATCGATGATCAACACCCCCAAATACACTCTCTTAAAGTGTAGGCTAAAATTCTAAATTTTCTTCCTTAGATTCATAAATCAAATGTCAAAATCAAAGATATAAATCGTGGATAATAATCAAATCTGATTCAAGAACACTTATCCCATCCAAGTGGGTAAAATCACCTCACAAATCGCCCCAATTCAAGCTCCCAATCTCAAAATAAGATAAAATGAGCTCAAAGTCCTAAAAATGGCAGCTTATAAAATCGCGAACATGGACGCCAACGAACCCCCAGCCTGCTCTGACTCTTTGTGAACGCAATACCGACCATACAAACGCGGAGAACATAGCTCCAGCTCCCAATACGCATCATGAACGTGTTACCTGAAGCAGGAATGAAAACCTCAATTGCTCAGCTGGCAAAAATCCCTCTCTACGATCGCGAGCCTAGATTCACGATTACATTGCACTGCAAAATACCAGCACATCAACTATGCAAAATTCAACCGAAATGGTATGAAACCACCTCCAATCACACCCGATCCCTTCAGGACCCCGTCCAACAAGTCCAAATACAATATCCAAACTTATCCAAGGCTCGAAACACTATGAATAATATCAAAACTAAAACTCGGCGATCAAATCAAGCTCTTAAATTAATGAACTTCAAACTAGCAAGCGTTCGTTTCAAGCCTAACAAATCTGGAATCAAACCAAATTTCATACAAATTTCAAATAACAAAACGAACCTATTCCAATTTTTGAATTAACAATCTGACTCCGATAGTATTAAATTAACCTCCCGGTCAAACTTATGAACTTTCTAAATCTATAAATTTCCAACTTTCGACAAATAGAGCCAAAATAATCTAGGAACATCCAAATTCAACTCAAAACATATTCTCAAGTTCAAAATAACCATTAACATCTATTAATATCATCAAATCTGAATTTAGATGTCGTTTACTCAAAAGTTAAACTTTGGTCAACTCTTCCAACTTAAAGCTTCCAAATTGAGCATTCTATCAAATCAATACCAAACCCGCGAACATCAAAACCCAACCATATACACAAGTCATAATACATCATATGAAGCTACTCAAGGTCTCAAACCTCCGAACAAAATACTAAAGTTCAAAACGATCGGTCATATCGTTACATTCTCTCGCACTTAAACATACGTTCGTGCTCGAACGTGCCAAGAATCGTCCAAAGCCATCAAATGACTGCATAAGCTCCTTATACACATACCCATCAGCAATATCATGCCATATCAATACATATATGTCCATTAACATAATCCAACCAAGGATTCTTCCTTCAACCTTAGCTTACAATCCTTAAAACCATATTCCAACGTCTAGAACATCCTCTTAAATCCGGTTCTTGCATGTATACACTGTAGAAATCTCAACAAACCATAGCAAATCATGATTATGTTCCCAAGATATAACCACAGAATGTAACCCATTACTCAAATGCCCATAGCGATATCTTCTGACCACAATTGTTTATCGTTACGAAACCTGGTACCGGTAATGTTCCTAATAACAAATGAAACCTCATTCCAAACCCTTGAAATGCTGCAAATGATGAAGGAAACATGAAGAAACTCATAACCACCCATAAAATCAATAAGTCATGGAATTATCTTGCTCAGTAAGTGCCATTGCCAAAATCTGAGCTGACTAGTGACATTCTGCTTCAAACACACCTTATCCAACTCCGATAGCACTATTTCCAGATCTCATAACCTCATCTTACCCAGTACAAATTGCCCGACCGACAAGCTACGCCAAATGTCATCTAGGACCGCATAGGACCCAATACATGTACCAAACAAGCAACAACCCAAATATAGTAAATAATGATAAGAGAACAAAATGAGAGGACTGTCTAACAAGCCTGGCAGATTCAATCAAAGAAACAAAATGCTATGAATCCATGCCACAACGTAGAAACAAAAAACACGAAGCAAGCACCAGAACTCGTATCCAAACATAACACGGTTGCAGCGTGTAACTCGATCCAATCATCATATCGATCCATTTGGGAATACTCATTGAGCCACAATCCTCATACTCACTAACCACATGTATATCAACAACCAGAACATATCGTGCATAATCATAACCATGAGAGACAAATAGCATAATGTGCTACGCAAATGGTAAGCACAACGGAGGTGCAATAAGCGAATAAATATATCAACAACCATCTTGCTCATATAATTCCATGAGGACTCCACAACTTGCGGGTAAATATTTAAGTAGCCACACAACCCATCGTATCATACGATAGTAACACACGAAACAGATCAGGGTGAGAATAACATCCATTCAGCCCGATAACACACCCATAAATAAAAAGGCTACATTGAGTAGGAAATCCCATCAAGTATAGAATGCTCGTCCTTATTAGGCCTACCAATAAGCAGCCAAACCGATTCAGATCATCCCAAAAAAAGGTATATGACTCCCCAAAATCCATAATGACCTCACCAATGACACATACCATTAGCCGTCTAGACCTTCATACACTTCCATAGTCCGCTATCAACAGAATAAGCTACTTGAGAATACAAAATTCCCATGCATGATCTCTACTTATCCCACTTAAGTGACTGATATAACACGAGCGCACAATTGCCTAATAAGGAATATCCACATGAACCTTCCGTACCATGTAGCAAAAATATGGACATTCGTGGTTACCACGCAAACAATCTCTGAAGTACCAGCCAAGCCTCCACAAATCACTTTATGATGTGTCTCCTACAACTTTTCTCTCTTCCAATGATACAAGATTGTGCTAGTATCCTCTTAAACATATGAAATCCTCCATGTTGTCTAGAACTCATGACATACCTACCAAAGCTGAACCGCAACCTTGTTTATTCCATGTCAATCCCGTACGACTTACCGCATATTCCATACAACAACACAAAATTTGAGAACCCTATTATCAATCCTAAATCACGATAGGATACACACTTTGTCACTCTGAAAGCTTCCACTTAACTCAGTTTAGGAAGAAAATCACAACGCGCAACAACCTCCCCATATATGTCGAATACATCAACCTCAAATCATGGTCAAATCACAATTCTTAGGAATCCATTTGCACATGACCAAGCTATCATAACTGGATCTCTCTAAATCATCCAAGTCACGCATATTGTCTAGCTCGAAAGGTATTGTCACAAACATCTACAAAGCCCTATTATACCAACATAAATTTTCACCTCTACTACCATATCAAACCAAGTCACTGCTAAATGGACCCAACTTCTTCATATTACCCATGACTCATCTTCACGTCAATACTTTTCTTTTCCCCAGTACACTGTGGACCTCAATCAAAACTCATCCCAAGGGATCCCAACATGAAATCTCGTCCTCCTAAGACTCGTAAGACACTTTATTCCCTTTGATACACCTAATAATACCTCACATCGAAATGCCTCATCAGAAGAGATATTCTAAGAATCTAAAGTTGTTTCTTCTATCTCCCAAACACTACCGCAAAGAAGTGGTATTGTTACAGGAATACCCCAAGTCTATTCCACAATTTGATGTCAATATCAAATTCTCTGCCACACGATAAATCCAAAAATCCCTAGGTACCACATCTTAAACTTGAACCCATTAAAACCATCCACGAGAGTCATCCCTATTCCTAGCCCCGAGTACATAGCCCAATATGACAAACAATCAGTGCTCCGCCAACATATGAATATTCTATAGAACAACCGAGCGAATCCCTTCTCTTTACAAATCATATCCACCAAGGACTATCTAACCTGAGTCATTCCACAACATATATATAACAACCAGGTGATATATAACACGCCCCCAGCATATTTCTTGACTGAATCAATCTCGAAATAATCCTCCTCAAGCCATAACTAATCCACAAGTGCACTAAATCCAGGAATACAACCATACATGACCATGTGATCCAAACATCGATGATAGACTCCCCCACTTAGCCTCAAGACACAATCACATAACCTGAGAACTCACAATGATTATTCCTCCTTAATTACCATGACCTCACACAGTTGCTTGGTTGAATTTCTCATAAGTCCAAGTTGCATTGACCTTAACACATCCCATATTCCCGGCCTAAATGCATACTCAACCTCGTGACAATCATGCAAACTATCCCAAGCGATCTAGACTCGCGTCGTAATATATATATATATCCAATTTAATAGAAGGTAAAACTCTTTATAGCAACCTCGTAAGAAATTGTACCACTTGAAATATTCTCACATAAGATAGTCCGCCTGCATAGCCTCAATTATTTCCATCATTTTGCCATGAGCACCACCAGTATATGACCAATGAATCCTCTCCGGCCTACACTCGTACACATGCCGCAAAAATCTATTTCATTCCACCAATGAACAACCGAAATATCCATCATACATCCAAAACTCAAGACCGTATATCACAAACATGATAATCAAATATTCACATTCCCTCTGTAGCTCAAGTAACCCTTCTTATTGAATTCAAACCCTCCAAAATGTAAGTAGTCATCACCAAATGAAATGCACAGACTTAAAAGTTTGTCCATAATGACCCCAAATCCCACCAACCTTCCTCAGAAAGTGGCTACCCTTCCACAGAGTCCAAAACGATACACTTCCACTTCCACGTGAGTATAGCCATCTTTCAAACCAAAACACCCAGTCCCTGCTGATCATACTTGACCCTATAATAATCAAACACCGCTAGACATACCTAATAATGTCTTTCTTCACCCTTGATTACCATAATGCTACCTCAAATCACGACACATCTCTACAACATCTGTAGGGACAAAATACCATCACTCCGAACTTCCTAAAGGGTCAGCACCATCGAACCATTAGAACTAGAAACACAAATACGACCCTAAGGTCGCAAATCACTGACACAATAAGTACCACCTCCTTAGCACCGCACCGCACACCGTGTTCCTAAGGACATGCAATTGTAGATCATCACACTAACAAGCTATGATGCACTCAAACAAAGATAACTGCGCAACCCCGCAAGAAATAACTCCACTATGTTCAGAAATGCTCAGTCATATAATTCGATATACTGATAACAAGCTAAATTCACATAATTTAGCGTATGTTTATGCTCTAACTTATTGATGCTTCACTGTCTTAACAATTATTAAATGATGATAAATTGGCTCTAATTGTGATTTTTGTGTTTCACAGGAGTACAATGCATTGTTGAGGACTTAGGATGGTGATTTGAGTGAAATGGAAGAAGAACAGCCCTATGGGATAATTTACGGAGGACTTGAGGGATGAATATGCTTGAGACCGAAGGAAACCTCATTAGCGCGGGCATAAGCGCGAGCGTAGCGTGTCCGCGCTAGTCCAGCAAATAAGGCAGAAAGACACTCTATTAGCGCGGGTTGTAGCGCGAGACTAGTGCGCCTGCGCTAGTCCAGTGATTCCGGGCAGTGCATAACTCAACTAGCGCGGGCATTAGCGCGAGACTAGCGCGCCCGCGCTAGTCTAGATGGGAAAAATAAAAGCTGAAAGATACTTTTGGAAGTTTAGGGCCAATCCACTCAACCTATTTAAGGTTCAACTCGCCCAAAAGAGTATTTTATCAAGGTTTAGAGTCTAGAACAAGAATAACAAAGGCAAGAGGCAAGAGGCAAGGAGGGAAATTGGGCATCAATCCATATCTCCTTCCCTTGTGATTTTTACCATTGTTCATGAATTCTTTTGTAGTTTTCTTTATTGTTATGAGTATCTAACCTTTATAATCTAAGGTTTTGGTGAAACCCGTTGAGGATGAACTTATTGTGATATTGATATAGTTTTGCTTGGTTGTTAATCTCTATTTGTTCAACTACGTTCTTGTTGTAGTTGATTGAAGGGACCTCAGTTAAGTGTTCCTATTTATTATGTATCTATTTGAGAGAGAGTGCATATTTAGGTAGTTGTTTGAACAACATCACTCCCAGAGTATAGGCGAGATCCATAACCGAGGGTTTAGTGGTTGGATTAGAGATAATGATACCTCGGGTGCAATCTAAAGTGAACTGTAATGCAATTTAGCTTGCGTAACTTGAGAGAGTGCGTCTCGTAGATTATCATAATTACTTGAGAGAGATTTTTGATAGCTGGAGTGTTCATGATTGATAGAGACAACTAAGTCAAAACTATAGGAATTATAAAAAAGGGATTTCATCAACGGGGTAAACTATAACCTTAGACCTTTATTAAAATTGTTTACACCTCATTGTTAGTTAATCATTAGTTTGTTATTTTCGTTCAGCTGTAGTAGTAAAAACACCACCAAGCGATATGCATAACTTTTGAAAAAGTTGATTGTTGATAATCTAGTAGTCTAACAACAACATTTGATATGTTAGTTCGTTGTGGGATCCGACTCTTGGCAAAATACCCGGATTATATTTGCAACGCCGGCTTAGTCTTTTATTAGACATAGTTAAGCGTGATCATATACTAAGGTTAGAACTTTCATTGCAAAACGCCTTCCCTCTACCAGAACAATTTCCAAACTCCAAATCATGAGCTCGATATTTTATCACGGGTCTAAAACCTTTGAGACTTGTAAGCAATCTCCCTAACACTCTTCGCTAACACCAAGCCAAAACGAACACGTGACGCATCATAATAATTGTGCAAGTCCCCAAACCCGTGGGTAACACCAATATCAGGGCAGCTATATATAGAAACCCCTCCAAAAAGAGATGATAGTAGACAACCTTCAACATCGGGGAGAAACATCCCACACCACTGACACATCACCACAAATCACTGAATCACAACTAGAAGAGAACTGAAGATATAAGCTTCAAGTCGAGATAATGTTGCATGATAAGGAATCAAGAAAGGAAATTTCCTAACATTATGTAGCCTCTCGAAGATAAGTACAGACATCTTCATACCAATCCACAAGACTCTACTAGACTTTCTCGTAACTCGTGAGACCTATATGAACCTAGAGATCTGATACCAACTTGTTACGAGCCAAAATTCTACCTTAGGTCGTGATGGCGTAGAGCCGTACTTACTTAGCAAGCCAACTCATAGTCAACAGAATAAAATTCAAATTTCATTAATTAACATACCTATATCAAAAATAAAGCAGGAATAATCTCAAACAGTATAATATCTTATACAAGTATGACATGGTCTAAACACGACAAAAATAGTACAACCCCTAAGAACTAGGTTACACAAGTACACGAGCAACTACTAAATAGGTACAAGTCTGAATACATAAACACAATTTTCTATGGGAAAGAAAATAGACAAGAAATAAATAAGTACGGGGAATCAATGTGCTATGGATCAAAACAGTATGGCTTCTCACCATGAAATCTCCAACAACACAATCCTACTCAGCTCAAAGAGTACCGCAATAGCAGCCTCAAAACCTACACAAAAATGTGCAAAAGTGTAGTATGAATACACTAGAACCTGTACCTAGTAAGTATCATGTCTAACCTCAAAGAAGTAGTGGCAAGGCTAGATGCATCTGAGTACTTACAACACAAAAATAATAACAATCTTGGAGCTGAAATAGTAAATATCCTCATGTTCAATAGATATCAAGATATAAAACAGTTGAAAGACATAAAGCATGCTTTCCCAATTTAATAAATAATCATATTGCTGCTCAAATTTGGCAAGTAAAGTTGGCTTGCTTAAAACATCGGAGTCGAGGCTCCCAACTAGAATAATCAAGCCGGGTTAAGATTCATGTATCCCGAGACAAGATCCATGTATCCCTATACACAATTCATGTATCACATCAACAAGATACAAAATCCATGTATCGAGTACAAAATCCATGTACCGACCATGCCACAGGGTCCAAAGTAATATGGGTTATCACTTTATCCCGGAGGGACGAATCCAATCCAAGTACAAGAGGGGTATAATAGCATTCCTTATAAATCAATATCCGATCATCATGTCCAATGTGCCATACCTGTATCTCACTCGCAGGATTACCATTCATTCCAAAATCCTCAGTCCAAATCATGTATTCATTATTTAAAATATATGCATGTGCTCAAAAGTTATAGATAGAAGGTGCACAAAGACCTAATAAATATCATAAAGATATGTGCTCGTGAACTATCCATGTGACTACGAATAAATATGCATTTCACATATCATGAATAAGTTCTCATGCCTTCACAATAAATCATAAGCCTAGGCATACTTTATAACATGAATAAGAGAGCAAATGTAGTCACATAAGCTAATTAAATCATGAATCAAACGAGCACATAATCAAATAAACCATGAAATATTGCTACCCCCCGATCTTGATAAAATCTCCAGTACATGCATATTACTCGCCACTATGTGTATACATGTCACGTCCCAAAAATCCCACATTCGGGCCATGATTGCGTCTAACGTTGAACCCGCTAGATAAGTCAACGTTTGAACTAAATAAAACTTATTAACAACAAATACGAACAAGATAACCAAGGCTTCGATGGCCCACCATATAAAAGTTAACAAAATAACCCAAAATACAACATAGCACTTTTCGAAATAAAACCCATAAACAAATCCCAGAACTGGTGTCACATACTCACGGACTATCTAAGAGATTACTACAAACAAAAGGTCTGAAATAAGTACATAAGACTGTCTTTGAAATACAAAGTAAGACAGAGCTGAAAGTGGAAAGTAGAAGGTGACGTCAAGGCCCACGAACGTCTGCGGGTCTACCTCAAGTCTCCTGTGTGACTGAATGAGATGCTCCAATCGTCAGTGATCTTCGGGTCTGGCTGCGTAGTGTGCACA
>ML282414.1:0-61657 GCA_005239495.1 Nicotiana undulata | reverse complement strand
TATATATATTAAAACGGCTAAGTAAAAACTAAGTATTAACTTATACTTAGCCGTATATAGTGTTTATACATTATGGTGCCCCTAAGTTGCCAGTTGGAGACTTTAAGAGTTCCAAATTTACCCCCTATGGGACTGGGGGTAACCACCAATTGGGACAAAAAAAGAGAGGGAGGAACCAACTTCTCAAACTTCATCAGGAGGGGGGTTGACTTCTTCACTGGCTGAGGGAGCAGGAGAAGCTTGGGACGGGGAGACTTGAACAACAGGAGCCTCACCTTCAGGTGAAGAGAGATTCTGACCTTGTTTAGCCTTCTCCATAGCTTCCTTGATTTTAGCAATTTCAGCATTAAGGTCGAAATCCTCTCGACTCATTTCAGTCAATGTGTCGAGGCGTGAATTCATGTATGCCTAACTAACATCGACAACTTCCGCGTCTTCAAGAGATTTGTAATCCTTCTCCCATATCATAACTTCATCTCTCAGCCCGTCCCTTTCAGCCTCAACGACATCTTTGGCGGCCCTTAAAGGTACGATACATCTATCCAGGAATCGAATTTTATCTAAGGAATTGCGAAGATCTTCTTGGGTCTGGGTGAGTGACTGCACCAGCTCGCCTGGATACTCTTCCTTTTGGTCCAATAAGGCCTTCAAGCTCCTAACTTCTTCTGAGGCACGAGACAATTTCTTAGCAAATGAAACCTCAAGGATGCTCTTATCTTTGTCCGCTTGATTGGAAGAATCCTTCTCCACTGCCAACTCCGCCTCCATGACTCTCATCTGCTACTCCAAGGTACATTTTTATTCTTCTAAGGCCTCCATGTCGAGCCTTAAGCTTTCATATTGCCCCTTCCAGTCATTTGCTTCAGCATGCCACTCTTTCATTTCTTGCTCAGTGTTAGAAATCCTCTTCATGAGCTCCGTGCCTATAAGATTGATCTACAAAAAGATAACCAATTAGATAAGGCAAATACATGTACAAGAATGAAATGCAAGAAAATGCACTCTACCTCTCAAGAAGTATGCACAACCTCATTAGCCCATGTAAGGGAACTATGGCTAACTAGCTTGGCTCTCTTTGTCGGGCCTATCAAGGGTTTCAGCCACACATCAGGATGGCCAGACTTTTTAAAGAGACTCTCATCATCTAGAACCTCTATCAGCACCTGCCTCATCTCCCTGCTGGAAGACCCTACTTCTCTAACATAAGGCACGGAAGCAGGTAGAGATGTAGGAGCCACGGACATAGGAGCCGAAAAAGCTACGGGAGCAAGAGCAATGGTAGGAACAGGAATAGTAACAGAAGCAGAAGAAATAACTGGAGAAATAAAGGGGAGTTCACTAAAAGAAGGAGGAATAACAGCCAAGGGAACTTCATCACCTACGGGACCAAAGCCTTCACGGAACAAATGATCAACAGAATCACGCACGGGAGAGGGGGTAGCATCCTCGGAGGCAGAAAGTCCAATTTCAGGCATGGAAGGCACAACCACAGGTGTGGACTCTTCGTCCAAGATCACCTTCCTTCTGCGCGACCTATGGACCAAAGTGCCCTCCTCTACCTCTTCTTCTTCTGAGGTCCTAGACCCACCAACATTTCTCTTTGAAGAAGAAGAACCTGAAATAATTTCCTGGGCCTAAGCCAGGGACAATTTGGGAACGGATGCAGCAGACGCCCCACGAGAAACCTCTGTCAAAAGAAAAAGGGTAAAACAACAAAGAGACTCTAGCAAGGAAATAAGCGGAAACAAAAGCTTCACTTACCGTGAGTTTTCACTTTCCAACCGTACTTCCCCGAGAAGTACTTCCAAGACCTTTCTTCCAACAGAGCAATCGACAAAAGCTTTTCTACCCAACCACGGATACCGGAGACATTCTCGACAGTACCCATGATTACTAAAAAAATGAAGAAGAAACAGCTACAGTGTTAATAAAACATTTAAAGCAAAAAATAAGGAATGTGAGCTAAAATGAACTCACGTGCACGATTCCACTTCTCGGGGAAGGGAAGATTTTCTTCACCTAATAAACCAGCAGTAGGCACAACAACATACCGGAGGTACCAACCTCTATCCTTATCATCATCAAAGGTCACCAACACTCTTTAACTCCTGGCAGCCAGAGTAAAAATACCTTGACGAAACAATGTCGGGGAATAAAGGTGAATAAGATTATTAAAGGTGAAAGGGACCGAAGCTAAAGTAGCTAAACATCTGAGACATGCAACAACTCACCATACAATAAGACCGACTTGTCCCAAGCAAATATCAAAAAAATGATAGAACTCAAATGATAACTAGATCAATGGGAGGTCTAAACCCTAAGGTAAAAGGGCAGGTATAAACAAAAGAATATCCCGTCTTGTAAGACGTTATTCTTTGGTTTCCATTCAGAACGATGCCAGGAAAATCGGACTCCCAAAAGAGTCCTTGCGAACAAGAGGAATTAAACCTTCGGTGATCAGGGTAGGGTACCTATCAGCACTATCAAGGGATGAAGACTGATCTTTAAGGACCTGATTATCCCTAGAAAAGGTAAACTCAAAAGGAATGATTTCATCTATTCAGGGTTCACGTAAAGGTTCGTGATGTTCTCTACCTCTAGACGAAGATCCGGAAGCCCTAGCTCTCGGAGAAATTAGAGACCTAGCAGAAAGAGGGGAAGTAATCTGGGAAGAGGAAGAACCTCTTGAAGGAGTAGAACTTAAACTCCTCAATCTACCACCTCTCCGGCTCCGCACCGGAGCAGAAGAAGGGGCCAAATCATCAACGTTTATCACGCCCTTAGGTTGGTTCGAAGAAGACATATTTACAAAGACGAGGAAAAAGTTCTTCACAAACAAAGAATGAAGGTTTTTCGTGAAAGTAAAGAAAGGAAAAAAGGTATTTATACTCGAAGACAACCGTAAAAGATGGGAAAAAACAATGATGTGAAAGTCATAATTGAAGGTGTCACATTGTGACTGATGCAGCCGCAAAAAGCCCTAAAAGGCGCCGAGTAATTGCAGAACCAACCCGGAGGTGACACGTGGATTAAGCATTAAATGGAAGTGACAAGGGACGCCTATGTTCAGAGAAGGATACAATGTATCGAAGTGAAGCGGTGACAAAATATTCCTGCCATAAATGCGTATCCACTTACCAAATAATAATCAATAAATAAATGGTAAGTGGGGGGACTATCTGTATTGGTAAAAAAGAGCTTCACACGTATGATAATTCTTGATGATTCAACCAGTTACGTGGACCAAGGAAAACATGACAGCATGACATTATTCTATAAGGAGGTGCGAGGCAAAGAGTCATGACACGATATACCTACGAGGTAATCAGCTACGGGAAACTCAACCTGATTAAGACAAGGAAGAGACACGGTCAGAATGAATCCGGACAAAGCTATGGGCAGATTCAAAGATCTTCAATTAGTGATCCACATGTTACACAACCTTCACGCAACAATTACGGTTATTCTTTGTAACGTTACATTAATGTAATAATTAGTCATTAATGTGTTATCATTATAGGAGGTAGACGTTATACTAAAGAATTCCCTATATAAGGGAATAAAAGTTAACTTGTAAGGGACATCCGAACTACAAACATAATACATTTTATTTTTCTGTGCATCTTATTACTTATTTACTTGCTCATTCGTAATTATCATTATTTCTTGATTATCATAAACCCGTGCTCATCCTAAAATAGCTTTAGTCAAGGGATCTAACTCTTTGGTTAAACATCCCCCTCTTAAGAAAATCGTTCATCCTCGAACGAGTATAGAGAAATACCTGAAGCTGTGAAAAGATGAGGGTACCGACTGTGCATATCCTTCTCGGTTTTCCAAGTCGCCTCCTCGACTGGATGACCCCTCCACTGAACCTTCACTGATGCAATATTCTTTGACCTGAGCTTTCTGACATGCCTATCCAATATAGCTACAGGCTCCTCAACATATGATAGTTCCTTGTCCAATTGGACTGAACTGAAATCCAAAACATGGGTAGGGTCACTGTGATACTTCCAGAGCATATAGACGTGGAATACCGGATGAACTCTTGCTAGGCTGGGAGGCAAGGCCAACTCATAAGCAACCTCCCCAACCCGCTGCAATACCTCAAAAGGGACAATAAATCTCGGACTCAACTTACCCTTCTTCCCGAAGCTCATGACGCCCTTCATAGGCGATACCCGAAGCAACAACCGGTCACCAGCCATAAATGCCAAGTCACGAACCTTCTGGTCTACATAATTCTTCTGTCTGGACTGAGCTGTGCGAAGCCTCTCCTGAATCACCTTTACCTTGTCCAGGGCATCCTGAACCAAATCTGTACCCAACAATCGGGCATCGCCCGGCTCAAACCATCCCACTGGAAACCTGCACCGCCTACCATACAAGGCCTCATACGCGCCATCTGAATGCTGGACTGGTAGCTATTATTGTAAGCAAACTCTACAAGTGACAAGTATCGGTCTCATGACCCTCCAAAATCCATCACACAAGCACGGAGCATGTCCTCAAGAATCTGAATCGTGCGCTCGGAATACCCGTCCGTCTGAGGGTGAAAGGCTGTACTCAACTCCACCCTGGTGCCTAACTCCTGCTGAATGGCTCTCTAGAATCGTGAAGTGAACTATGTACCTCTGTTTGAAATGATATATACTGGAATACCGTGGAGTCGGACAATCTCCCTGATATAAATCTTAGCCAATCTCTCTGAGGAATATGTAGATAACACTAGAATGAAATGGGCTGATTTGGTCAGCCGATCCACAATCACCCAAATAGCATCGAACTTTCTCAAAGTCCGCGGATGTCCAACCACAAAGTCCATGGTGATCCGCTCCCACTTCCACTGTGGAAGCTCAATCTGCTGAAGTAACTCTCCCGGTCTCTGATGCTCATATTTGACTTGCTGACAGTTGAGACACTTGGATACAAACTCCACTATATCCTTTTTCATCCTTTACCACCAATAGTGTTGCCTCATATCCTGGTACATCTTCGCGGTACCCGGGTGGATGGAATACTGCGAGCTATGGGCCTCCTCAAGAATCAACTCCCGTAACCCATCTACATTGGGCACACAGATACGGCCCTGCATCCTCATCACGCCGTCATCACCAATACTCACATCCCTGGCATCACCCCGCCGAAGTCTATCCTGAAGAGCTAGAAGATTGGGATCATCAAACTGGCGCTCTCTGATACGGTCATAAAGAGAAGACCGAGAAACCACAAAAGAAAATACCCGGTAAGGCTCAGAAAGATTTAATCCCACGAACTAACTTGCTAAAGACTGGACATCCAAGGCTAAGGGTCTCTCAGCTGCATGAAGATATGCCAAACTCCTCAAACTTTCCGCCCGACGACTCAAGGCGTCGACCACCATATTGGCCTTCCCCGGGTGGTATAGTATAGTGATGCCATAATCCTTTAGTAACTCCAACCACCTACGCTGGTGCAAATTGAGGTCCTTCTGCTGGAATATGTGTTGCCGGTGATCAGTGAAAATCTCACAGGGAACACCGTATAAATAATGACGCCATATCTTCAGGGCGTGAACAATCATTGCCAACTCGAGATCATGAACTTGATAGTTCTTCTCATGCACCTTCAGCTGTCTGGACGCGTAGGCAATCACCCTACCGTCTTGCATCAACACTGCCCCAAGTCCAATCCTCGAAGCATCACAATAGACTGTATAAGACCCTGAACCCGTAGGCAATACCAATACTGGAGCTATAGTCAGGGCTGTCTTGAGCTTCTGAAATCTCTCCTCGCACTCCTCAGACCACCTGAACGGTGCACCCTTCTGGGTCAGTCTGGTCATAGGCATTGCAATGGATGAAAATCCCTCCACAAAACGGCGATAGTACCCAGCCAAACCAAGGAAACTGTGGATCTCAGTAGCTGAAGATGGTCTAGGCCAACTCTGCACCACCTCCACCTTCTTCGGGTCTACCTTGATCCCATCACAAGACACCACATGGCCTAAGAATGCCACAATAGGGGTGTTCAAAGACAATCCGAAACCGAAAATCGATTCGAAATCGAAGCTTAATGGCTTATTGGTATCAATTTAACGGTTTAACAGACAGGAAACATATTGAATTTTTTTTATTAACGGCTTATCGGTTTGGGAGCGGATTATTCAATTTACTTAACGGATAATCCGTTAACCCGTTAAGGATATATATATATATATATATATATCCTTAACGGGTTAACGGATTATCCGTTAAGTAAATTGAATAATCCGCTCCCAAACCGATAAGCCGTTAATAAAAAAAATTCA
Organism: Nicotiana undulata; assembly: GCA_005239495.1. Taxonomy (NCBI): domain Eukaryota; kingdom Viridiplantae; phylum Streptophyta; class Magnoliopsida; order Solanales; family Solanaceae; genus Nicotiana; species Nicotiana undulata. The sequence continues at coordinate 55,365 of ML282414.1, read as the reverse complement.
ATATGTTTCCTGTCTGTTAAACCGTTAAATTGATACCAATAAGCCATTAAGCTTCGATTTCGAATCGATTTTCGGTTTCGGATTGTCTTTGAACACCCCTATTGTGGCATTCTTAGGCCATGTGGTGTCTTGTGATGGGATCAAGGTAGACCCGAAGAAGGTGGAGGTGGTGNAAAATATATATATATATATATATATATATATATATATATAAAATTTATTTTTATCCATATGTATAAAATATAAAAAACCCTTCCACAGAGTTCCAGTACTCTGTCTCTATCTACTCTCTAAAACGTAAGCCAAAAGCCCAAAACCGTTACGCCTAAACCTAACGCCCCTCTCGTCGACTTCCAGCACCAGCAGTACCCTAGCGCCTCTCCCTTAATCCCTCTCGCCGTCTCACCTCTCCCTCAGTAGTCAGTCCCTCTCGCAGTCTCGCCTCTCCCTTTCGCCATAGCAAGAGCAGCAGACAGCAGAAGGTAAGTTTCTTTTCTTGTTGATGTCTTTAAAATCAAAGAAAAGATACATTTGATTTGGGTTCACTGCATCTCCTTAACGATTCTGGTTCTACCTATTCTTTTCCTTCGCTTGTATATTAAGGATATATTCAAATTGATGGGTTTATCAATCTTTTCAATTCCTTTGGCTAATGTGAATGTCTCTTCAGAATAAAAGATTGGAACATGTGCAATCCTAATTGATTTTGATTAAATCAGTCAAATCCTCTCGGAGAAAACAATGTTCGATATGAATACTGTGTTATATATCCCTAATTGATAGATTTTAGGAAGAAAGTGGGGTTCTTCTTATCCCTACTTATTTAATCAAAATGGTCAAATTTGAGAAAATGAACACCTTTATTTCTGCTTAGTTATGGAAGAATATTATATACTGAGAATGATAAGTAACTGAAATTAAAACTTGTTTTCCTTTTCTTTTCTTGTTGCAGTGACTCATACATGGCTGAAAATACACAAAGTGATAAGGTGATGATGGGTGAAAGTGGGGCTTCTTGATTCATTAACTCCTAAATTGGTGCAAGCTCTAGTGTGTCTTCAAGATTGACTTTGAAATGAAAAATTAAAACAACCTATTAGTGTTGAGGAATATCTTGATAAAATCGAGCAGCTTGAACAAGGTAATAATATTGTTACTATATTTGTTGTATATAAGTGTTGTTGATATGCTTATATATATCGCACGACTCATTATTTTAATTTTTATCTTCAGATCTAGCCAACAATGGAAAAGACCCTTCCGTAATTGACGCGTAGTGTTAATATATTTGGTAAGAATTCGAATTTAACCCATCAAGGCTTCAAGTATTCGTTGTATATAAGTGTGTATTTACAGTTAATTGAACTAACAATGAGAAACACTAGAATTAGCACATGAGTTGCATTACTGTTAATTTGTCAGTTGCATTTTTAGAATGCATTTCATAAGCTGCATCTCCACAATATATGTTTCAGTATTTACAAATAACAAATATGACCAAATGGTCCAAATGCTAGATTCATTTATGTGCAAAGCGCAAGTAATTGTTCATATAGATGTTCAGTGGAAGTCTAAGATGAACCAAAACTCAATTGTCAATGTTCCTGGGGCTATTGGAACACCTTCAGAAGCTGTGTTTTTTGGGCACCGACCGGAGTTTGACAGTTTGCTAAGCTGATTTAATATCTTCTAACTATGTTTGTGTTAATATAGGTTTTTAATCCTGATGATTCTTATACTAGTAGTAGGAACTTCTAGTACTTTTTATTCTGCATAATGTTGGCCTAAGAGGCTGAGATGAATTTAAATAGAGAATCATGGTCAAATGAGGATTATATCGCACCTTGTTTGGGTCTAAGTTACAGTTGTGTCTGTAAAAGCAGCAGCTGATAACTACTTTCTATCTCGCAGATATTTTGTATGACTCGTGGTCGCCTGCCATGACTGTTAGTTCTATATGCATTAACCTTATCTCCATGTTGTCAAGTTCAAATCCGAAGGTACCTTTTGTTGCGTCTGTTAAATCAAATTGAGTTTCTTTTAATGGTATTTTATCCTTACCAAGTATTCAGAACCTTTTTAAATTTCGTTCTCTGAAAGACTGAAACACGTGTAAATCACAGAATTCTTTATTTGAGCTTCTCTTGCTAGTTTAACATTCCAATTACTCGTGCAGAAACTCCCTGACGATAATGATCGGTATGTAAAGAACTGTAGAAATGGCAGATCACCAAAGGAAACCAGGTGGTGGTTCCATGACGATAGGGTGTAACAAGTGTAATTCGACACTAACTCGATTGCATACTAGGTTTTTGGGATGTAATGTGTTCATTAACTTATGCTTTAGAGGAAGTTCACTCCTGAAATTGTTTATGCTGCTAGAATTTCTCACAACTATGCATGTCAATTATCCTGATGGAGAATTGTAATCCTTAAGTACACAACTTATTCGTTCTATGTGGAATTCCTAATTTTTCTTTAAAATTTGGACAAGGCAATTGCAGAAAATATGCATCCTATAGTGAGCATGCATAAGGATTTAGTTGCAACGATGAATTGGTGTCTTTCCCTCTTAGCAAATATGAGTGTTCTCCTAATTCAAGCTAAACGAGGAGACTTTGTACCACGATATCAAAAACAATTATTCGTGGTGCTAATAAAAGAAAGTAAAGGTAATAAATATAGAAAAATATTATGAAGAAAAACAGAAGGAAAAGTTTTCTTTTTTTTTATTATCAAATATTATGAACAGTGTTATCAAAGAAAGGACTTATAATTTGTCTTTGCCTCAGCCCTCAAGCAACAATACGTTAACCTTAGGTTGAATTAGGCCGATAAACCGTCCGATAACCACCCGATAAGAGGTAAACTGATACTAATCCGCCCGATATCTTATCGGGTGGCTAGCGGATTAATACATTTAAAAGCCGATAACCGATAAGCCAAATCGTTAAGAGTAAATAACCGCCCAATCCGCCCGATAAGCAGCCCTATGCCACAGAATCAAGACAAAATTCACACTTAAAAAATTTGGCATACAATTTCTTCTCCCTCAAAGTCTGAATCACAGTCCTCAAATGTTGCTCATGGTCCTCCTGGGACCGAGAATACACCAAGATTTCATCAATGAACACGATGGAGAAGGAGTCAAGATAAGGATGGAACACGTTGTGCATTAGGTGCATAAAGGCTGCTGGGGCGTTGGTCAGCCCAAATGACATAACAAAGAACTCATAGTGGCCATATCTAGTCCTGAAGGCAGTCTTCGGGATGTCCGGTTCCCGAATATTCAACTGATGATAGCCCGAACGCAGATCAATATTAGAGAACACCCTAGCACCCTATAGTTGGTCGAATAAGTCATCAATGCGAGGCAATGGGTACCTGTTATTCATTGTAACCTTATTCAGTTGTCGGTAATAAATACACATACGCATCAAACCATCCTTTTACTTCACAAATAGTACCGGAGCACCACAAGGTGATACATTGGGCCTGATGAAACCCTTATCAAGCAACTCCTGCAACTGCTCCTTCAACTCAGGAGGAGCCATGCGATAAGGAGGAATGGAAATGGGCTGAGTGCCCGACAACAAATTAATGCCAAAATCAATATTTATGTCGGGCGGCATACCCGGAAGATCACCTGGAAAAACATCTGGATAGTCCCGCACAACTGGAACTGACTCAACTGTATGGGTCTCAGCACTAACATCTCTCATGTAAGCCAAATACGCATCACACCCCTTCTCAACCATCCGTTGAGCCTTAAGAAAAGAAATGACTCGGTGGGGAGTATACTCTAAGGAACCTCTCCACTATAACCTCGGTAAACCTGGCATAGCTAGCATCACGGTCTTGGCGTGACAATCAAGAATAGCGTAATGGGGCAACAACCGGTCCATGCCCAAGATAACATCGAAGTCTACCATACTAAGCAATAATAAATCATCCATGGTCGAAAACAGATGGGTGGTACTTCTTGTACCTCTCAAGTCTGAGCTGCTCTGCCTCAGAAACAGCTACCCTAGTATCATGCTGAGTTGGAGCCGCTATGGGCATAGGAATATACTCAAGAACCTGCCCAACATGGACCCTCTGCTCATGGGTACGGGCTGTGGGAGTCTGTGCCCCTCCCCCGGCCTGGGATGTAGCTGGAGCTATCGGGAGTAGCCCTGCCTGAGTCAGAGTACTGAAAGCGCTCAAGAACTGAGCCAGAGTCTCCTGGAGAGCTGGAGTAATAGTAGGGACCTCCTGTACCCCTCCAACTGTAGCTGTTGGGGGATCCTCCGTCTCTGCCCTCGCCGGTGCTCGTGCTTCACCGCGTGCTCGTCCTCTACCCCGACCCCTGCCTCTGGTGTCTCTGGCTGGGGGCTCGGGTGTCTGATCGTCAGTACGTCCGGTACGAGTTCGCACCATCTGTAAGCAAGAGTAGAATAGAGTTTCAGAATTTTGATGACAGTAACTAGCACGACAAGGAAATCCAAAGAACATGATTGTTCTTAACAGTTACATAGCCCCTCAAAGATAGATATGGACGTCTCTGCACCGATCCGCGAGACTCTAATAAACTGGCTTGTGACTGGTGACTCCTATGAACCTAGACGCTCTGATACCAACTTGTCACGACCCGAATTATCCTCTGAACGGTCTCGTGACGGCACCTAGTCTCTACGACTAGGTAAGACTAAAACTTGCGAAGAAATAAAAGCAATATAATAATTGAAATAGAAGAAGAAGAAGACACATAACACAGCCGCTCGACATGTGCAATTTTACTTCCCAAAACCCGGAATGTCACGACAGTCACAAGCTCTATACCAAATGTAGATCTATACAATGAAGTAGTAGAAAATACATAAGTCATCTATGCCTATACTAGAGTAGAAGGGGACTCGTGGGATTCTGCGGACGCGGCAGAATTACCTCGCGGTCTCCTGGCAGCTGCTAGAACGACTCCTAGCCACGATATTGGGTGCTGGTACCTGGATCTGCACATGGAAAACATGCGCAGGAAAGGGCATGAGTACTCCACAATTGGTACCCAGTAAGTGCCAAGCCTAACCCCAGTCAAGTAGTGACGATGCCAGGTTAAGGCTCTACTGGATATTTATAGTACAACAACTTAAAAATTGAACAGAGAGATATAATAAGCTAAGGAGGAAATAGTAGAGACAGTAAGCTGAAAGAAAATAGTAAAAGGGAGCCCTCGGCTCAGCACATCGTATCTCACAGTAGCAAATATGCAATGCAATAAAGGGGGAAGGCTCTCAGAATCTGGTCCATAGTCCCAATTTAAATATGCGATGCAGTACAGGGAGAAAGCTCCCTGAATCTCGTCCGTAGTCCCAATTTAATATGCAATGCAGTATAGGGGGAAAGCTCCCGGAATCTAGTCCATAGTCCCAATTAAATATGCAATGCGAATGAATACCGGATACAGTTTATCTAACAGTTCAGGAAAAATAGCATGCAAGAATACGGATAAAACTACCTAAACATGGTGCACATAGTGACAATTAGGGAAAACTCTAGTAAACAGGTAGACATGCTTCTTCCTAAGCTAAACTACTCAGTTAGTGCAGGAAACAGTGAAATAGGAATGAAATGATTTATGTCATGGAAGAAAAATGGAGTTTTAGCAAAAATGACCTGTGTACGTACTCGTCACCTCACGTACACGACACCCAAACAACAAAAACTGTATTAAAACAACCTAAGGGGAAGTCCCCAACACAGAGTTAGGCACGCCACTTACCTCGACTGCTCTAATCAACTCAATACCATGCTCTTTCCACGAGTATCCGATTTCGAATGGCCCAAATCTATTCAATTCGATTGCATAATGTAAATATCACTTTAAGGAATCAAAATAGCTAATAAGTTCTAAGCTAATACGCGAAATTAGGAAATTTGCCCAAAACGTCCCTCGGTCACACGTCTCGAAATCGGATAAAAATTATAAATTCCGGACACGCATTCACTTACGAGTCTAACCATATAAGAATTACTCAAATCGGATGTCAAAATCCCAATCAAAACTCAAGAATTCAGCGTACACACTTTATCAAAATTTTCCCAATTTTTCCACCAAATTTTTGAATTTAAAGGATATATTAAAGAGTATAATCATGGAAATTAGTCTAAACCAAGTAGGAATCACTTACCTAAATTGACCAGGTGAAACAATCTCCAAAAATTGCACTTTCCCGAGCTCCCAACTTTTAAATATGAAAAATAGTTCAAACCCTCGTTTTTGGGTTATCTTCAAAGCTACGCGATCTCGGTTGGCTTCACGCGACCGCGTAGAGTAATACCCAATTCTTCAGCTGTCTAAGCTTCTATGTGATCGCGACTTGGACCATGCGAACGCGGAGACTAATTATGCCCAAACACTGCGATCGCGAACCCACTTGTGCGATCGCATATAACAAATCTTGCCTGCCTCAGCTCACTCTACGCGATCGCGGATGAACTCACATGATCGCAATGAACAAATGACTGCTGCTATAAAATCAGAAAACCAGCAGTTCACCTAAGGCCAAAAATGCCCGCTTGAGCACCCCGAAACACACCTGAGGCCCCCGGCACCTCAACCAAACCTACCAACCAACCCTAATACCTCATCCGAACTTAGTTGAGTTTTCCAAACACATCTCATAACATCAAAATCATCAATTATACATGGATTCAATCCTAAGAACTTATGAACTTCCCAAAATCCACATCCGATGCCGAAACATGTCAAAACTCATCCGAATGACTTTAAATTTTACACATATGTCATAAATGATACTACGGACCTGCTGCCACTTCCGAAATTCCATTCCGAGTCCGATATCAAAATTCCACCTATCGGCCGAAATCGCCGAAATACTAACTATCGCCAATTCAAGCCTAAATCTACTACAGACCTCGAAAACATATTCCGAACACGCTCCTAACCCCAAAATCACCCAATGGAGTTAACAGAGTTGACGTAATTCTATTCCGAATCCGTCTTCACACAGTTCCAACTACGACCCGATTTCTAAAGCTTAAACTCACATATAAGGACTATGTGTCCAAAAACTCTCAGAATTTCACCACTCAACATTCCGACAAGTCCCAAAAGCAGAAATAGACACGAGAGAAACAATTATTAGGGGATCGGGGAGCTAACTCTCAAATTGACCGACCGGGTCGTTACAGTGCCGTTTGAACATGCTTTCTCATTTTAAATATTGTAGATAAATCTGAAAAGATAAAATTATTAGAGAGCTTCTACTCTAGGGGATTAATAGGAACAATCAGAATCTTAAATGACCATTCTCCCATGTAATGATGAACAATTACGTATATATTTTAAAGAAAATTTTACCTCCTAAAGCAAAGCTTTACACCCTATTTGTTATAAATAAAAATATGTTATAAATAGAATTCTATTTAAGGTGAATGTCTATATTTTAGAGAGATCTTAGGGATTTTACTTAGTGTCTAAGTTACTCTTTCCCTATAAATAGAGGGGTCATATTCCATTGTAATTCATCACAAATCAATAAGAATTTCATCTCTCTCTTTCTATGCAATATTGTTATTCTTCTTTTATTGTTTCATAACACGTTATCAGCACGAGCCTCTACCCAATTGAGTAGAAGCTTTGAGATTGAGCATAATGATTTTCAATTGTTCCATGAACTTCATTCAGGATTAAATTCTGAATTTAAGGTAAATATTGTACTTTATTTTTCTCTTTTGAATTCCTGAAATTCTATAATTTGATTTTATATACATGCAAAGACAATAAACTTTGGTTATAACTCTAATAGAGTTTGCAAGAAATTATAACCACCTGAAGTGGTAAATATTTTGTGTCTTGCCATGATCAAATTCATGTATGATTGTGGGCAAAGAAGTGAAAACCCGTCCTATTGAATTTTTTTTCATTCTCATTCCCCTTAAGAGAATGTGATATCAATATGTGATAAGTGTGAAAGAAGACAAAATTATTACCGCGAAGGTATCAATGGATGTGGCAATAGACGAAATTATAATCGTCATATTTGTGATAATGCGAATAATAGGAATTCGCAAACTAATCCCACTCTTTGAAAGTAATATTTATCATCGATTTGACATCTGATTTTGTAAAGTACATGTAAATGATTATGATCCATTCATGACGTGAATGTCACAACATCTGATTTATGAATACATATTCATTGTTGGAAGAATATGTAAGTGCTAGTGGTAGTGACACTCACCTCTAAAAGGAGGTTTGAGATGAAATAAGAAAATAATTTTATTATTATGGCGTGAATGGTCATTGATCACGTACCTATTGTGATTATGCCAAATATTTTGGCAATGTGATTATTAAAAGACAACGATAATGCCATAAATATATCTTGCATATAATTTTGACCATGACCATAATGGTATAACTTTCTCCTTAAAAGTTTATTCACCATATAGATGTTGATGAATATGTGGTAGTACAAAATTAATTTAGAGCTCTCGAAGAGCCAATTATTACTATTTTGGAGGAATACAGTTGATTATCATGTCAATTTACTATGTTGTACTAAGTCTCAAAGAAACTTATTGAGTTTCTAAAGTATTCGCGAAAGCGGTTGGTTGTATTGAGACTATAAATAAAGGAAAGATTTAATTCTATTACTACAACTTGTAGCGGGGTAATAAGTATGTTAAAGTTACCCGCTTTATTCTCCGGTTACTACACAAATAAAAGAATACCACAATAAAGTGAATGTTTATTGATATAAAAACCCATATCATAATAAACTTGGAGTTTATTCATAATTGCACACGTCATGGTGTAATCCTAAGGTTTATCAATATTGATAATTTATTCAGTTGGCATAATTGGTTTTTCCATATCAATTTAAGTATGATGTGCAAAAATAAAAGAGAATTCACATGGGTAAATATTAAAGAACTAGAAAGTTTTTTTTATGATTCTCTAATGTTGCTTGTTCTCATTAATTAATATACCAACTAAAATTGAGATTGAATCCCTTTAGTTCTGGAATTTATCAAAGGTGAATATGAGCTCATTCACCTATCATGTAAACCACATAAGATGCATCTATGAGATGATTACATGTGCGATTATTATTAACCTACAACTTGTTGTTTGCGAGGTAACTTGCTCAATAATTTAATTTAGAGCATAATTTTCATATTGTCTATTCAAGATAGTTCATCTTGATAAGTTGGTTTACATCGCAGTTGGTTTAGTAAAATAATTTATTGAGTGCCTCCACTTAATAGCTAAACTATTGCTTATGAGAACAAAGTTATCTATATCAATTTGATATACGTTATATACCAAATATATTATTTTCTCCCCTCACAAGTGGTTCAGGGTCAGGAGCTAAATAATTCCATCTTATTATTATTGATGTGCGGAGTATTTTGATTAATACCATAACACAAAAAGATGGGTTCTCAAAGTTGAGGAAACAAGTAGTTTTTCTAACATGAGGGGAAGATGTGATAAACAATTGAGAAAAAAGTTACGTTGAATGAATTATCATTTCTATATCTAGATCCTCGAATAAAATAATATGAACTTGAAGTTCATAAAAAGATAATTCATTTGCAATATATTGCAAAGCATGTCAGACGCATTTGCTGACCCAAAGAAAGTAACAATATTCTCATAAAGTTTATGGTACACTTAAAGCGTATAGACAAATCTGTTCAAATAAATTTCTTGATAAAGAAGATGAGAAAATGATAAAAAATGATCATAATAAAGGAGGCAAGTGATTTAGAAGATCACATGACATAACACTTCATAAAAACTCAAGAGAGATTCAAGTATCTGAAAATATGAATGAAGAGATCTCTATGTCATGTCTTTATGAAAATATGTTGGAACCGATATAAAATGTTCGTCGACGACATCTATCATAACGCTAAGTATAGATGAGGATCTTAAGTCTATCGAATACAAAACAAAAATAATGGCCAAATAGAAGAAACACAATTCAAATAGAATTGGTTTCATATGAAAGACATGTAGTTTTGGACATGTAGTTCAAATACTTGAAAAAGTCAATGATATGTGCTATCACTTTTTGATATCTTATTTATTTAGCATGACATGAAAACTTGATATGCATCTAATTAAAGTCTATTATATGAATTAACTTATATGATAATCCTTCAAGGATTTAAATCGTTTAAAGCATATATAGTTCTTGGTCCTAAAGTACCATATCCTAAGTGCAACTTGTGCACATTTGTATCTTGCTATAACTATAAGCATGATAATGTAATAGCGATGATTTTCAAGGTGCAACATATTCATTGAAGTTAATATAGATGATTTATTCATCAAATTTCTGGTGACGTCAGCCTTCAAGAAGCTAGTGTACAAGATTGGGATGCGAAGGCTCAAGGATGTGAATTGGTGCTTTCATCAGGGGAGTTAATACACATTGTACTCTTTTTTCCTTACAAGGTTTTGTCCCACTGGGTTTTCCTTGCAAAGTTTTTAACGAGGCAACCAAAAGGCGTATTATTAAACATGTGTACTCTTTTTCCTTTTCTAGAATTTTTTCCTAGTGGGTTTTATTTTAGTTAAGGTTTTAACGAGACACATTATCTGTTGAATAGACATTCAAGGGGGAATGTTACAAATAAAATTCTATTTAAAGTGAATGTCTATATTTTAGAGAGATCTTAGGGATTTTACTTGGTGGCTAAGTCACTCTTTCCCTAAAAATAGAGGGGTCATATTCCATTGTAATTCATCACAAATCAATAAGAATTCTCCCTCTCTCTTTCTCTGCAATATTGTTCTTCTTCTTTTATTGTTTCATAACAAAACCTTTTTAATATATTATTTTCTATAGCTACCTTTTAGATTTTATAGTAAAATATATATTTATAATTACTTCCTATCATTAAGCCATTAAATACTCTGTCTAAAAAATTCCTCTCTCATTCTTTATATAAAACTACCTCCTTATTAAACCCTTGCGTATGTTCTTTTCAAACTGATCAAACTAATTTGCTTCATCTTGTGCAGAATCTCAATACTGAACTTGAAAACTACAAATGTGGATGTAAGAAATCCAGTCAATAACAGTGCATACAAAATGGGAGGAAGCATTAGCTGAAGATTGACCTAAAGGCTTTTTGTCACCATTATTGCCTCGTAGAAGTATTCCAAATATGTACATATGGAAACAAATTTCCTACTAGCTTTTATAAAGCTAAAAGTGAATTCTCTCGGTCCCCCCCCCCTTAAGCTGAAGTCTAATTCAAAACGACATCGCAAAGTTGGTTTCGGGAGCAGGGGAGACAGTACTTTTTGATTTTCTTTGCCCCCTTGCGGCCAGTTGACAATTTTAACGGAAGAATTATCCTTGTATTCAGATGTGTGTATATGTATTTGATAAGACATAAACTGATTTTTATTTGTACAGTGATTTTTGACTGTTGTATTTGGATGTATTTATATGTATTTGAGTTCATACAATAACATTTTAAAATACATTGTTAGTTCTAACTGTATTCATCTGTATTTTCAACCTAACTATATTCATCTGTATTTTCAACCTAACTATATTCATCTGTATTTAAAACAACAATACAAAGAAATACAGTAAAATACTCTCAATATAAATAGAAAATTAATGAATACAACCAATGAAATGTATATACATGTTGTATTTTTTAAAATTTTACCATGAATACATTATACAACTAGCCAGAATACATATCCATACAGCTGGATACAACAAATTGGTGAAGAGGTTGTAAGTATATACCACGAAAAAAAGGATGAACTATATCTCTGAATATTGCTCTACTTTTGGTTTTTTTTTTTGAGAAATCTTTTCCTTAACTGGATTAATAATTTTGCGTGTTATAATTGAGTTTGTTGAGTTATATTAGGAGTCTATCAAGTTAATTGATTCACTTTCCGTTTTTAAACAGTTGGAGAGGCCTATTTTTACGCTGTATCCATGAATACATCTTGCGAATACATATGAATACAGCGGATGATAGCTGACATGCCCTGTCTTTTCGCCGAATTTTGCTACTGTATTCGTGAATACAATAGCTTGAATACATCGAATACATTCCATAACAACTGAAAAAGATAGCTACAGGAAGTAATTAAGTAAATGATAGCTATAATAAGTTAATAGCCACTAAACAATAGTGGTTTCTGAAAATTTCTCTATTTTAAATGGTTATTGGGCTTTATAGGTGTTACATATTGGATTGGATTGTTACTGGGCTTTATCAGTTACTTCTTATATTGGGCTTGCAGGAGAAATAAGGTAAAAATGGCGTGGGTTGGTCACTTTTTAGATTGGTAATTGTAGGATAGTCACATATTTAAATGTAATTGAAAAATAATTATATTTTAATGCAAAAATAAAATCTGAACAAAAATAATCTTAGCTAAACTAGAAAAAATCCATATAATACATTAGATTTTCGAACTTTTAGAAGTAAAATCCAGCACAATATGCTGGGGTAGAAACTCTCTATATGTGAACTCCAACACAAATGTTGGTATTTGAATTTTAATAAACCAAATTGCAACACAATGTGGAGACTCCAGACAAAAATTGCTTTGCTTGGCGGGTTGAAACCTTCACGGGTTTTGCAGGTTTGCCCCGCAATCAGACCGCTCGCACCGTTCGCCATTCCTAACTAGAGTTCCATAAAAAATCCTTGAAGTTCCTCTATAAATTCGTTGAATAGACCCATCAAAATACAATGAGAAACCGCCAAGACCAACAAAATATTTACATGCTAAGACCATACAATAGCAGCGATTGCTTCTCAATCTGAGTCGTTGATAGTGCAGTGAATCTTTCTGTTAATTAATTTAATTGCATACAAAATTGTTTTTGATGTATTTATTTATCTTATCCCTCCCTCATTACAATATTTATCTAGCAGTTAAAATCAATAATTTTTTTTTTCGTTCCTATTTATTTGGGACTTAAGAGGTGGTAAAGCAATTGATTTTGGAGAGTCGGGACAAGCGAAGATGCCCTCAAGCATAAGTTAAACCAAAATTAGTACTAACAAGCCATGTGGGGATTTACGCTCCCTTAGAAAAGAACCTAATAAAAGAATATAATTTAACATTTTATGTCTCATCTCCAATAAAAACGTGATTTTTACTAGAAGAGTGTTTCTCTTGTTCTTTTCTTGATCTAACTTACGTAGAATTTTCAACAAAACGAACATGCATTGTTCTCGAGCGAAATGAAAGGGGGAAATTTTGTGTTGACGGAGCTGTTTACACCTAACTACACTAATTATTATAATTAGTGAATAGTGATATATATGAGGCGCAGATGTGCATTAATTATCTGTATATTTACTTGATAACAATTTATAAAAAAGACACACGTCATTTATTTTGTGTTGATGTAATCATAGAGTATGAGTATGTTTTTCATTGAATGGAGGATGTATCGCCACTGTATCACCAGAAAAGTATACTGCAATGTTAGAGATTTTTTTTTTGTTTTATATATTTTCACTATATGTTGACTCTAATTTTAATATCTTAGTGAAACTTTTGACTCCGCCATTAATCAAGCGCTTATGATTCTATGAACAAAGAATTATAATTGTAACACGAAAGGATAGCCCCAATTTTAGCAGCTGCCTCATCTATTTTTAACTGAGAAAGTTAGCCCATTAATTTTTAGCTGCCACCTTATCAATGTGAGCATATTTCACTAAAAAAACATATATATGTAGTGAGGCTAATCAGTCCAGAAAACTAATTAGCAGATTAGAAGTAATAGAACCATATGTTGAGAAAAGGAAATGATTTTAAAATACAATGAAAAGTATGCATATGAAAAATAAGTTGATGAGTCTATGGTGATAAAATATTTATTCACATCCGATTGTTACTACTATCCAATCCAAAATAAAAAAATACACAAATTGCTACCAGTTAGCCGTAGTTTATTTATTCATATTTTCACCTCAGTTTTATTACTAACTATATATGTTAGCTAATATTAATTGAAATACACATTCTGTGTAAATACATATATATATATATATTTTTTGCTATGTGGGGTTATGGGGTCATGAAGGGAGTGGCGTGGGGGTCTCATATAAATTTTCTATGGACATGTGACTACGGTCGACAAAAGCATGGGTTATCAAATTTGTTTGCCTGATTTAGAAATCTCCTTCCCTAAATAATATAAGAGGTACGCCACGTGGCATGTCGTTGATGGAGAAGAAAGACATGTGACATGAATTTTTTGACAATACCCTCTCGTGCTTATGTTCCTAACAAGGTGGAAAATTCATTTAATACGAGGGTCATTCACTTACCGGCCCTTTGTTCTTCTTTGGGTTTGAGAATACAATCGAACCTCTCTATAATAATTTTGTTTGTTCCGAATATTTGTGAATGTTATAAAAAAGTACTATTATAAAGAAAATATATTATAACATAACATAAAAATTGATTCCGAAAAAACTTGATTTTTATAGAAAAATATTGTTATATGAGGATGTTGTTATACAGAGGTATGACTACGTACAGAAACACTATATTTTAATCATGGCCCAATTCTTGCACGGCTATGGGGTCACCCTTAATTTTTTCCTAAATAGGTCTTTTCTCTCTTAGTCGACTGATTAATTTGTTACCTTCACATTAGAAAAGAAGAAAAACATCTTTGTCCCTAATCTTTTTTCTTCCAATGGTAGGAGAATTCAAAAACTTTGTTATTAAGAAAGTGAAATCAGATTATTTTAGTCACCAGCAGTCCATCACATTTAGATATACCCTCTCGAGGTTAATTATGTCTCTAATGAGGAGGAACCCCATTTGTTTTGAAAGACGTTTTATTTATATTTTTCTATTACATAGGGAATAGGAGAACATAAACGAGAAGGGTATAATGAAAATTGAACTCGCACATATTGCACGAGGATATTGGTAGATTTCACTCTATTGTATATCTCCTATATGTTGCTTCTATTGGTCCATTAAAGAAACAGTATGTGTTAATAATGATATTTTTTTTTTGGACGTAGGGAAAGTAAAAGACTTTACTATTTAAAAAGTAAAAATAAGGCTATTGGTAAAAATAATTTAAGCAATTGTCCATAATATGTGCATTGGTTAACTGAAAAAATGACAAAGACATACCTGCTAAAACCTGCTTTAGTTACACTGGTATAGTGTAATAATTATTTGGATTGTAAGCTTATATTATTTAAAGTATATTAAAAATCCCTGACGTGCTTATGTCCCTAACTAGGAGAAAAACCCGTTTAGTTTGAGAGAATTCACTTAATGGTTTTGTTCAATTTGGTATTGACAGTGATACCCAAATTCTTAATCATGCCTAACGTTTGCACGGCCATGGGGTCACCCTTACTTCCTAATCTTCCTACTTAATCTGATTTTGTCAGAGCCCCCTTATTAATCATGCTTAGTTGCCTCACACATTGACACATTTAGACACAATTGTTTTGGCCACTTGTAATTAATCCTTATGTTGGCATTTTAGTATGTCGAACTAGTAGTCCTTTTCTCATCCTTAGTATACCAAAGTATTGCAAGTTCGTCTTAAACGCCAAATCAACAATTCAATACGCACGTATTACGTGCCATTCTAATTTCTGGCCTTTCTCTGCTAAGAAAACAACAAAATGATGAGCGGAATCAAAGTATTTTAATTTCTGGTCTTTCTCTCTATTATCGTAGAAGAGGTGGAGCTAGTTTAAGAGGTGCGGATTCGGTCGAACTCAGTCATTTTTACTTAAACGTTATATTTGTACTAAAAATTTCATTAAATAATCCATCAACTGAGACGAGTTATGGGTTACGTGATAAATTTATAACCCATAAGCTTCAAATCCTGGCTCCGCCTCCGAGTCGTAGCTAACATTCCTCATAAAATCTGAGTTCAGATCTAGAAGGATTCAAAATTGCATGCAACTAAGAATGAACATAACTGAGAGAAGAAGATCATTTTTGTTATTGAGCAACTGCCTCTATTAATAGAGATTGCTTGTCTTTATACAACGCACTCACACGAGTCACGTGTGTAAGAGGGGTAAAAGGACTAAAACACCCCTCACTAACTAATATAATTACCAATAGGCTAATATATCCAATTCCCTACGTTAATACTCCCCTCAAGCTGGAGGTTGGAAGATATCCAACACGCCAAACTTTGAAACTAGTGAGTGATTTTGAGCTGCTGACAGATCCTTTGTGAGCAAGTCTGCAAGTTGTAGAGCAGGAGTGACATGGTGTGGTGTAAGGAGCCCAGATTTGATTTTCTGTTATACAAAGTGACAATCTACTTCTATGTGTTTGGCGCGTTCATGAAATATGAGATTCTTAGCAATTTGAATAGATGCCTTGTTGTCACAGAATAATTGGACAGGTATGGAAATTGGTATCCCCAGTTCTTCAAGAAGGCCTGATAACCAAGTGACTTCTGCTGTTAATCTGTCATACTTCTATATTCTGCTTCTGCTGAGCTCCTACTAACTGTTTGTTGTTTCTTAGATTTCCGTGAGATCAGAGAGCTCCCTAATTTGACAACATATCATGTCACATACCTCCTAGTATTAGGGCGGGCTGCCCAGTCTGCATCACAATAGGCAGTCAATTTGTCAACTGGCTTTGCAAGTAGAAGTACTCCTAGACCCGGTGCTCCTTTGATATACTTAACCACTCTTAAGGCTGCATCCATATAACTTTGTTTTGGACTCTACATGAACTGGCTCAATGTTTGTACCGCAAAACTAATGTCAGGTCGTGTGTTTGTCAAATACAAAAGCTTCGCAATCAGCTTCTGATATACAATGATGTCTTCTAAATCTGGTCGCCTAACTTTTCCACATGAGCATCATATTTTGCTGTGGTAAGATTTTGATTCATCTCTAGATGTTTAGATCCACTCAGACCAACACCTGAAATCAACTCAAGTGCATATTTTCTTTGGTTCAATAAAATTCCCTTTTGTGATCTGAGGACCTCAATACCAAGAAAGTATCTCAGTTCACCCAAATCCTTCACTTTGAACTGACTTTGTAATAGGGCTGGGCATATATCGAGTATAACGGATAGCCCGAACCGAAAAAAGCTTATTGGGGTATCGGGTTATTGATTTAACGGTTCGGTAACGGTTTTGTATTTTTTCACTTTGGGTTATCGGTTCGGACCACGGTTTGCCCAATTTCTTAACGGGTTTACTGATAACCCAATAAGATTTAATAAAATTAGGATTTTACCCTTATGTATATAAATACATCTAAGGCTTCATTCTCTCTTTTTTCTCCCAATTGTCCCAGCCACATTCAAGATTGAAGTTTCACAGTTCACTCTTCAGACTCTGAGTCAATTCTTGAACAGTTCTTCTTCAAAATTCAAAGTATAACCACATTCTTAGAATCTTAGTGTAAGTTTGTATTCCAAAATTACTTCTTTGTTAAGAACAAATTTCGTTCCTTTCTTTTGAGTTTTACAGTAGAGTTCGATAATACAAATATAGAAATTTTGATTGTTTTTATTCTTTATTTTGTGCTCATGTTTTAGTACTATGTTTGTACTTGTTAATTTTAAGGTGAAATTGCTACTACTTTGTATGGTTATTAATGTATTTGGATAACTGTTGTTGAAGAATTAACACTATTTCAGTTGTCTTTGGACAACTGTTGAATTATTAGTACTCTTGTCGCTCTTGCTACAATTGGATGTTGGAAAATGACATTTATCTCTTGATTATGGTTTGGCAGAAAACCAAAAAATTGTAATTTATGTTCCTGTTAACTAATATTTCCTGTGAATTGGAGATGGAATGCTTGTGGAGTTGTAGTATCAATTTTTGAGATTGCAAAGGTCATGAATTTGTCAAAATAAAACATGCTTCAACTATTAGTTGTAGCTAGAACACAGAATTGGGTAGTATACTATATGTGAATTCTTCTATTTTTTTGCTTAACTCTAGATTGAGTTATCTTATTGGGTAAACCGATAACCGAACCGATAATGATCGATAAATGATAACTAATATCTTATCGATTTGGTTATCGGTTTATCATATTTGTGAACCGATGACCGATATGCTAAACCGATAACATTGATAACCGAACCGAACCAACCGATGCCCACCCCTACTTTGTAATGTCTTCGTATCATTAACTAATTGAGGACTGCTTCCAGTGATTAGTAGGTCATCTACATAAACAAATATGATGACCAAATATGAGCCTTTTGCTTTTGTTGAACAAAGAGTGATCAAAATTACTCTGCAGATAACCATGTGTAACCAATGCATATGTCAACTTTATGTTCCGTTGCCTTGGCGCCTATTTCAACCCATAGAGTGATTTTAGGAACCTGCAAACTATCCTCTCCCCATATCTATGAAAGCCTTATGGTAATCCCATGTACACCTCTTCATATAAGTCACCTTGTAGAAAAGCATTATTTCCATCGTTTTGTTGCAGCAATGCTGATAATGGTCCTAACAACTACCATTTTTGCCACTGTGGAGAAAGTGTCATGGTAGTCTAAGCCCTCCTTTTGATTGTAACCTTTAGCCATTAATCTGGCCTTAAACCTTTCTACTTCTCCAATTGCTTTATGTTTTATCTTATAAACTCATTTTGATCCAATGGCATGCTTCCCTGGTGGTAGATCAACCAGCTCCCTATGTTGTTTTCCTCTAGTGCACTTATCTCCTGTTGCATTGCCTCAACTCATCTGCTATTTTGGGCAGCTTCTTTAAATGAACCGGGTTCAATGTGTGTTGAGAAGGCCTTCAAATAGGGTTAATATCCTGCAGTGAGGTTTGCATATGAGAGTCCATGTGAAACTGGATATAGGTTGTTCCCTGTGAACTTCCCAATTGTCACACAATCCTTTAGCCATATAGGTGGTCTAGAGGGTCTTGCCGATTTCCTAACATCATGCAGTGCATCTCCTTCTGGTGAAATGCCTTCATCTTCTTCAACTGCATCTGCAACTAAAGGATCTGGATTTATTTTGATATCTGCCTCTTCCTGATTCTGTGATGGTAATTGATCAACACTGTCTGCAACCAATTCTTCATATAACTAGCCTTGTGTTTCTCTGTGTGTGATGTTTGGAGATGTACCTTCAGTTGGTGTAGGGATATTATGAGAATGAGGTTGAGAGGTGTTAGGATTAGATGATATTTTAATAGGTGTTAGCTCAGGAGGATCTTGTGGGAATATGTCATCTGAGTCTTAAGTCATTCCTTTGAAAGGGAATACTTGTTCTCTAAATATAACATCTTTGCTCACTATAATGGTCCTATTTTTCCAAATCATATAACCTGTAACCTTTTTGAGTTTCTCAATATCATATTAGCACAACTCTCCTAGCTCTTGGAGCAAATTTGTCTCCTCTATGTAGAATGCTTGCAAAACACAGACGCATCCACAAACTTTCAGATGCTCAATGCTAGCTGGTTTCTTATAAAGAACTTCATAAGGTGATTTCCCTGATAGAACGGAGGTTGACCATTTTTTTATCAAGTAAATTTCTGTTTTAACACAGTCACCCCAGAATCTTTTTGGCAATGAGCTTTGAAACTTTAATGCTCTAGCTACTTCCAGTCTATGCCTGTATTTTCTTTCCACTACCCATTTTTGTTGGGGTGTGTATGTGCATCTACTTTGATTCACTATTCCTAATGAAATCCTAATTTTTTGACATTCAAACCAAATTGATTTTGCACAATGGTAAAGAAATCCTTCAATACAATAACTACTTCACACTTTGAATGTAACAAACATACCCAAGTATACCTGCTAAAATCATCAACCAATGTTACAAAGTAGTGATTTCTGTCATATGTTGGTATTATGTGAGAACCCCCAAACATCTACATGCACATGCTGAAAGATCTATTATGTTTTACTACTACTAAGTTGAAACGGAAATCTATTCTGCTTAGCCAAAGGACACACTTCACAACTATGTTGTAACTCGGTATCTATCTTATTCTTTAATAGAGGAATATGTTGCATTGCAATAGTTGACGGATGACCTAGTGTGATATGCCACAGTGCCGAATCTTCTTGCACTTGCAGAATATTTCCTGCTATATGTGGGAATGCTTTATTGAGCTCCTTCTTCAGCAGATACAAACCATTGTGTTCTTTACCAATCCCTAGAACCTTCCCACTGTAGAGAACCTAAAACACACAGAAATCAAGGAAAAATGCAGCACAACATGACAACTCCCTAGTCACTTTAGAAACTGACATTAGATTGAATTTAAAGTCAGGGACACGTAGTACATCTCTCAGTGTCAAATCCTCTAATATCTTCACACTTCCTGTATGTGTTATATGACATTTACCTCCTGTAGGTACTTGCACACATTGTTATTCTAGTTTTCAATCTTTCTTACTTTGTCTAACACTTCTTTATAAGGTGTAACATGTGTGAAGCACCAGTATCTATTATGCAATCATAGTTAAATGCCTTGGACAATAATGAAGTTATACCTGCCATTAAAGTATGACAGTCACCTGGATCAAGATCTGACTTGTTTATAAGTCCCAACAACTGTTTGTATTGATCTTCCGTGAAGAAATGCCCCTGCATCTGAGGAGTGATGTCAGAACTCCCTCCTTCTCCTGCTGATATATTAGCATATCCTTTCTTACCAGTGTTCTGAGGCTTTTTCTTTCTTTTAAAATCTGCTGGATAGCCTATAATCTTGTAGTAGTTCTCCTTCAAATGACCTTTGTAACCATAGTAATCACATATGAGACCTGGTTTCCTTGCAGCCTTGAAACCCTGTCCTCTTCCAGCTAGCATAGTTAAAGGCTCCTTATCTGAATTAGCTACACTAAGTGTTCGTTGACTCTCTTTCTGAACTGCTAGTGCATACGCTTGATTCACAATTAACACAAGTGTTTTCAGAAGAATCTGACTTCTCACATGACTGTAGCTTTCATTTAAACCAACAAGGACTTGTAACAAGCGTAAGTTTTTGAACTTATCTAGAAAAGGCCTAGTTTCCTCACAATCACACCCTGGTCATGGCACCATTAGATCCATTTCATCCCACTAATCCTTCATTTTAGTATAATAGGATGTTATGGAGTCTTTACCTTGCCTTGGGGTTCCTGTTGTTGTCCACAAGTGATAAAACCTAGTAAGGTTCGATTTGTTAAAACCTTCCTTAAATTTATTCCATACCTTCCTCGCATCTGATGTGTAGATGATGCTAGGTTGTAGATACAATGCGGCCAATCCACGAAAGCACCACAACGTTGCATCATTCTCATTAATGCCCTAATTCACCTCTGCAAGAGCTTTTCAAACAGGTTCCATCGATGAACCCTAACTTGTTTTTCACGAACAACATCATTCTCATCGATTTTCTCCATGGTGCGTAGTTTTCAGATCATGTAAGCTTGATATCAATCAATGTTATTCCAGGAGTGTCGGTTTGTTGTAAAAACAGTGAGCGATTGTGATAAATTTGTAAATTTCCAGTTTCCGCCATGACAGAGCAGCTCAAGCTTCAAAAATGACCGTCAATTGGAATTTTGAAATCCTTGATCTAATCTCAAATCGCTCGCTCTGATACTATGATAAAATCAGATCTAGAAGAATTCACAATTGCATGCAACTAAGAATGAACATAGCTGAGAGAAGAAGATGAACGAAGAAGAAGATCATTTCTGTTATTGAACATACCCCTTCTGTTATTGAGAAGGGGTAAAAGGACTAAAATACCCCTCACTAACTAGACTAAAATACCCCTCACTAACTAACATAACTACCAATAGGCTAATATATCCAATTCCTACTTTAATAATTCCATAAGACATATATGTAATATTCTGATTCCGAGATGTGATCACCAGTGTTTAAGAATACATAATGCCTATTCTCTTACTCTCTCAATTAAGTTAATAGGAATCACGAGCAGAGACATTACTATTAATTAGTAGTACAATTTGTTGGCCGTCAAGCAATGCGAAAAATCTTGGACGTTCAAGCCATCACATGGGACTCACGTGATCCCTCGAGTTGTCTCTAAAACTGATATCAAGGATCATAGGAAGATGTGGTGTGAACTGTGAAGTAGGTCGTCCGCATAGTATGGTTGCTTTATTTCGTACTTAAACTAGTACTAAAATAATAAAACACAATCTTGATATGTTAATTCATCAGATATGCATGTTCATAAACAAAGGGGTATTTGAGTAATAGTTTAATATTTGCTTTGTATATAATAATATTATATTTATTTTGTTGTAATATATTTTGGAAAATAAAGTTGCGAGTCCTTGGATCATTAATTGATAAAACATGATATGTCTGACGTAAAAAATGAAACACAATCACAGCCATGACATTCGTTAAAAATGTGGCACGCATGGCCCCTAATTTTCTCAAGTATTCTTCTTTTTAGCTTTTCTCTCCCTATTCTTGGAGGGGCAAAATGTAAAACTTGGCTTCCTTTGACTGTAATTAGCACCAAATATGGATCACTGCATCAACGCCACGACTTTATTTCCTTAGTACAATTGCTCACCCAATTACTGCCATGACATCCGTGAATCAAACTCCATTTACTTTTTGTACCATAGGAAAAATTCACGGCATGGGTTAAAAGTAAAGTAATTGGAGTAATTCATCTTTCTGGTTACTTAGATTTTTATTGACTACTGACCAGGTTAATTACAACACGGATCGCTAGTGATTGTACTTGAAAAGGGTTTCGCTGTGAAACTTACTCTAGGTTAATCTCACAGTCGAAATGAATAAGAAATTGATGCACCTTTTGGTTTAAAATCCAAACTGGGGACAAAATTGTGAGTCCCCAAACGTTGGGTAAAAAATACAATACCTTGATAGTTGAGCTTGGATTATTAACGTTGAGTGAGTTCTAAAGTATTGACAAGAGCTGGACCAAACTATATACAGAATTGATTATATAAGTTTTTGGTAATATATAACTTATGCGAAATTCGCTTTCATTGTTACAGAAGACTGAGTAAATCAAATGATTTACACTCTATATTCCATGTAAGCTATAATCTTAGATCTTTACGTGAATTTTTTGTAGACAGTTAGGTGGAAGTGTGAATTAAGTGTGTGGAAATGATCACATGATCTTGTATTTGGAGACATGTACATTGAAGGCCCACCGTGTTAGTACAATAACAAACATATTTCTTTAAGCCCACTTGAGATCAAACCCCAGCTTGCAAACAAACAAACACATATTTTTAAACTTAGTTATGGCCTCGACCGGCCCCTCTCCCGCAAAATATAAAAAATAAAAAAACCTCCCACAGAAGCGAAGTTAGCATTTGAATTTTATAGTTCTAAATTCTAGTAAGGAGTTTCGAATTTAATTTTCTATATAAGTACTAGTATTTAGTATATATGTCTTACTATAAGTATAGAACTTGTATTAAAGCTAACAGTTCGGTGAACTTCTAGCTCCTTTAATTCCTTGCCCTCACAAGTCACAACCAGAGGCGCATCCACGATTTAAACTTTATGGGTCCAACCTTTAAGGTTTTTGTATTGAACTTATTATATTTCCTAAAGTTACGAGTTCGTATATACAGTCAAACATCTCTATAACATGCTCGTTTGTTTCGAATATTTTTGAATGTTATAGCGAAGTGCTATTATAAGAACATATATTAGAACATAACATGAAAATCGGCTCCGAAAAAGCTTAGCTTGTGAAGTGTTGTTATATAGGGATGATGTTATACAAGGTTCTGACCTTAACTATAATTTATTACGATTTTAATGATTTTTTACACATAAATATGTGCTCCGTATTCGCAATTCAATTGAACCCATATTATAGGTCTACATCCGCCCCTGCTCTCAACCCTCTCCCCAACACTCTCTCCATCTTTTAAGTTGAAGTTCTAAAAAAAACAAAGTATAGAAGTTGGAGTTGCAGCAGGAGTAGTAATTACGTAGTAAACTAGTAGTAGTACGTAGTAGAAGGAAGTGAGAGTTACAATTTAAGAGAAGTTTTACTGACAAGAAGGTCTCTTTGGGCTACTTCTTCAATGCTATTGTCTTCTTCACATCCAACATCGCTGTCTATGTTTTCGTACTCTCTCTCTCTCTCTCCTTGTGGTCCTTCCCCTCCTTTAAAGCTCGTTCGTTATCTCTTCTCTTCATATTTTATTTCTAACTACCTAAACTTCTTCTTCTTCTTCTTCCACTGTCACCTAGTACTTAATTTGCTCTTCCTTTACGAAACTCAACCTTTTTCCTTGACCAGCTATAAGCTTTCCACTTGTTCTAAACAAATACTCCTATATAAAAGGAGACAACTATTAGCCAATTGTAGAAAAAGAACATATATAAAAGACATTTAAGTTTAATTTAAGGATGTCAAGCAGAAGGTCAAGACAGTCATCAGCAGGTTCCTCAAGAATTTCAGATGATCAGATAATTGACCTCGTATCCAAGTTGCAACAACTTCTTCCTGAGATTCGAACCCGTCGCTCCAACAAGGTTTCTCTTTTATTCTGTTTTCAGCTATATGAATTTTCACTGTTCATATCACTTCATTTAAGCTCATCTTAATCGATTTATTCTACTAAAACTTAGTTAGTATAGTATATTTTTTGTGCATGCAACTGCATTTGAATATTTTGTGGTTCATCTATGTTTATGGTTTTTAGATACATAGTGTACAGAGAAGTTTGAAATTCTTTAGAAGGAAAAGAGAGGAAAATTTCTTTCACAGTATAAGTAGCCAAAGTCATATCATGTGGAGCTAAGCACTTCTTGTCTGTGTTAGTCCCATGAATTATTCATGAAGGAACATATTTCGCTTGTTATATTCAGGCATTTATTATATGTCTCCTTTTGGATTTTCAAGGTCCATTTCACATATCCTAATTTGTCTTGCCACAAAGTAAATAATAGAAAAGAGTTTAAGTTTGTGGGACAATATAGAAGGTTCTTACACCATCATATATATTAAATGACTAGCAATAATAATTGTTATATATAGTGATTCAGTAACCCGAAAAATAAAGTAATGACTTACTAAAATGTACAGTTAAATTATACTAACAGTATGTACACTTCAGCGTATAAAACCTAAATTTTAAGAGATAATCATCAACCATGCACAATTAGCATAAGGGATAGGATATAGAAATGCCCCCCTCTCTCTCACACACACTTCATATGTATCTTTTTCTTGGAAGAGGTACAATTTTGCCGTTCAAAAGGAGAAGATTATGATTTGAATAATTTTTTTCGACCATGCCTTAGGACCATGCTTTGGGTCCCAACTCCCCAAAAAAATACACATCACCTATTGTAATTTGTGTAGGTCAATGACTTAAACTTTGTCAAAGATTTGCAATGCATCATTGCACAAATTAAGGCATGTCTAGTCTAAATAAATTATTACGTAACACTATGTGTTGACTAGATCAAGAGTTTAGTAGTACCAAAAAGTGATTATGCTTTTAGCAGTTAATTTAATTTGTTCAACTCCTTTTTATCTTGTCTTCTAATATACGTTGATTTTCACACTGCAGGCATCGGCATCAAAGGTGCTACAAGAAACATGCAACTACATAAGAAATTTGAATAGAGAAGTGGATGATCTTAGTGATCGTCTTTCTCAATTACTCTCCACCATTGATGCTGATAGTCCAGAAGCTGCTATCATTCGGAGTTTATTAATGTAACTAGTAATTGTATTGTGATTTTTAAATATTGGAGTTATATTTTACTGCGTACCATTTAAGTTCTTGTTTTTCTTCTTAATTAATTGCTCTAGACTCAGCTGGTCACTAGCTAGGCCAATCATGGGTTAGAATTTAGAACTGAAATATTAGTAATATCCCCCTTCCTATGGCACACGCTTGTAATTATATTTCCCTTAGTATTATTAATAAGATGGAGTACTTGTGCTTTAAAATCCCTCTTCTTTTAGTTATGTATTGTATTTAATCTGTTGAAGCACTCCAAGATACTAACATGAGAAGAGTGAAAAAGGAAAACAGAAAGAAGAAAATTGAAGGTGCTTAAGGATCAGATATTACGGTGATATGATTAATAAAGTCATATTGGAGAAAGCGAACCTAAAAAAAAAAAGATTAGCAAAGAAAAAATCGAAAAAGATTTAGTCAAATGCTCAGTTTTCCTTGGTGAATCGAGCAAGTTCAGGGTCAATGTTTTTCTGAAAGTTATCAATCACCTGAAGCATCGCTCGCACTGTCACACAACGCTCTAACACACGCGCGCGCACCAAAAAAAAAAAAAAATACCCCGAATATAAAAATTCGACTAAAGGAAATTCAGCATGAAGAGATGACTAAGTGTGAGAACTGTGGTTCATCATGGGCAACTGGGACGAGGTCGACTAGGAGTTGACAATACTGAGCCGTCGAGCAAGCCATTAAGGCCGATGTCGAACAGTAGGAAAAGAAGTAACGGCTAGTATAGCTTTGAAACTTTCAAAGGAAATATTCTATTAAATATTCCTTCTGTTGCACTTTTTTTAGAGGTTTTGGGAATATCTCATATAAATAGCAGAAGAGAGAAGGCAAAAGGAAAAAAGATTGATTCTAATAAGAACTCTTATGAAAAGTTGACTCTAGGGAGACAATACAAAATACTACCTTTCCACAAGGATTCGATTTGCTGTTTATTCCACCTTTTCTCGCATCAGATCCGAGAAAACCTCATATATTCCAATGTCCATTTGTCTTATTTCGTTGTTAGATAGAAGAATCATCCACCTCATTCAATACTTGGGTAAATCATTCTCTCTATTTACACTTATGCCATTTAATATAGTTATTGCTCATCATTGTTCCTTCACTCATTCTTGACAGCATCATTTAATATCATTTTTATTAAATTGGTTCAAACGTTATTATGCATTATTCATACAAGCACATGTTTGATCTATAACTTATTATATTTAACTAAGATTTACCCATCACCTTTTTATTTAATTAGTTTAACAAAAGGGTTCATACTTTTTGGTCAAACAATTTGGCATCGTCTGTGAGGAATTTTTTATCATAGTTTTTCTAGACCTAAAAAAAAGCAACAACATCAAAACACAAAAAAAATCCTACTTGCACAGTCTAGCATGGCAGGTAATGGAGAGGAAAGACTGAAGGCAGTAGCATGCCTTACTACCAACCTCCTAAACACCATCTATAAAGTTAATGTAACACACGAGGAGAACGTGACACCAAACGCTTCCCCTAGATGACAAAACCTGCCCAAAGGGCGAGCAGAGAGGATGCACGAGCCGACATCACAACAACAATCAATGAGCAACACGTCCCTCCTCCTGTAACAGGTATCACTCACACCGCTAATGATGCAGGTAACAACACCCTCACAGCTATTCTAAGAAAAATGGAGGAGATGAAAAACGAGAACAAAGCGCTCCGCGGCCAAATGAAGGAGCACCAAGAAAAGGTAGATAAGATACCAGGCGCCCTAAAGCTTTTACCAAAACGGGACGCCGGCCGGTTCGTGGAACAACCGTACAACTACGAGGCCGCAACACATGCTATACCTAAAAAATTCAAGATGTCGTCGTACTTGAAAATATATGATGGCATAATGGACCCTGAGGATAACGCCACCCACTATGTCACTGCAGTAAAAGGAAACGGCCTCGCCAAAGAGAAAGTATCATCCATATTGCTGAACAAATTTGGTGAAACACTAACTGCGGGAGCACTAACGTGGTACTCACAACTGCTTGCGCGGTCTATAGAAACATTTGAGGAAATGGCCGATAAGTTCATCATCGCACATGCCGGGGCCAAGAAGCATAGGCGAGAGTAAACGATATATTCGCCATTGAAAAATCACCTGGCGAAGGACTCAGGGGCTTCCTCGCCCGGTTAAACCATGTTAGAATGACTCTCCCAAATGTATCGGAAGGAATGGCGATAACAGCGTTACATAATGGGTTGAACATGAGCGGTTCAAGGGCGACCAAAAAATTGTTGAGCCGGCTCGTGAAATACTCCCTACCACTTGGGACAAAATACACAATGCCTATTGTGCCGAGGTGAGGGCAGATGAGGACGACCTCAACGGAACAACCCAACGGTTGACATCGGTTCAAATAGAGTCGAGAAAAGATCGTAGAAACGATAACATAAGGGACCATGCAGGTCCGCGTCTCAATCGTGAAAGAGTTGCCGTCATACCAACCCATATCCATAGCGATGGTCCATCTAGGCCACAGACAGGGACTCACCGAAATGAGAGAGGTATGCCTCCACTACTATCTGCTCATAACTTTTGTGTTTCTTCTTCATAGATAGTCTATGCCCTGGAGAAGCTTGACCCAAAGGTGAAATGACCACAAAAGATGAAGTCCGACCCAAACACCAGAAAGTCGAATGCCCTCTATGAATTACACCAGGAACGAGGTCACAAGACCAAGGACTGCATCGCCTTGAGACAAGAGGTAGTGAACATGCTCCGCCAAGGTCATTTGAGAGAACTAATGAGCGACCGAGGAAGGGCGAACTTCGTTCGAGGATGAAAACAACATCAAGGTCTGCCGAAGCCACCCTCCCCAACCTGCACCATCCAAATGATCATCAGTGGAGGCGGCGAGGCGACGATCAACAACGTAAAGTTTACAACCACCCATAAGCTGAAGCAATCAATCACCCATGAACGTTACGACGACCTCGAAGAAAATATCATCTTCGACGAGTATGATGTCCTTGTTATTACTTTGCGCATTTTCGATACTGAGGTAACATGGATTATGGTAGATGACGGAAGCGGCACATGCATTATCCACCCTCGAATTCTCACACAAATAAGGCTCGGAGATAGGATAGTGCCAGCTGCATCATACTAACAGGTTTTAACAATGCAGTTGAGAGAACTTCCGGAGAAATCACACTACCCGTTCTGGCGGGTGGTGTCTCCCTAGAGACTACTCTCCACATCATGGATCAAGATACAACGTACAACGCCATCATAGTACGGCCTTGAATACGCGTTATGAGGGCCATCCCATCCAGCTTATATCAGGTCGTCAAGTTTCCCACCCCGTGGGGAATATTCAGCATTCGTGGCGAGCAACGCACAACCCAAGAATGCTACCGCATCACCCAAGACTGCATATACACTCAACAATTAAAGGGAAAAGGTGCAGAAGTATTGTAATTGACAAGGTCGGGGTCGAACGGCGATGAAGGGAATGATGTCATCAAGGACCCCGAGGTCGTGGAGGCTACGAGATCAACTGTGGAATACCTCGACCCCGTTCATCTCGATAAGAGCGACCACATAAAAAAGACCTATATCGTCCAAAAACTCCAAGAACCAGGTACATTCCATCAATTTTTTTTTACTAACAATGCAGACTTGTTTGCCTTTTCTCATGCAAATATTTCAGGCATCCCGAAGGAAATAGCAACACACAAATTAAACGTGGACCCACTCTACCCCTGGTACGACAGGTTAGGAGAAAATTTAATGCCACAATAAATGATGTTGTCCGCGAAAAGGTGGACAAATTACTTAAAATCAACTCCACCAGGGAGTCAAAACACCCCCAATGGATCGCCAACGTGGTCATGGTGAAAAAGAAAAATGGAAAATGGCGAATGTGCGTAGACTTCACAGATATGAACAAGGCATGCCCGAAAGAGTCATTCCCACTGCCTCACATTGATCAGCTCATCGACACAACAGCAGGGCACGAGCTGTTAAGTTTCCTGGACGCCTATTCGGGTTACAACCAGATCCTCATGGAGGAGGAAGACCAGGAAAAAACTACTTTTATCACCCACTATAGGACGTACTGCTACAGAGTTATGCCGTTCGGATTGAAAAACGCATGGGCGATATACTAGAGGCTAGTAACCAAAATGTTCAAATGCAGCTCGACAAAACCATGGAAGTATATGTTTAACCAAAGAATTAGATTCTCTGTCAAAGCTATTTTATTAAGAACACGGGTTTTTGATAACCAAAAGAATATGGAAATAACTGTAAATAGATTTGTAAATAAAAAACAGTAATGATGCGCAAAAATAAGTATATTTCAATAGTGGTTCGAATGTGTCTTTACAAGTTATATTTTTCTCCCTTTATAGGGAATTTCTCAATATAACGTCTCCTATTTTCAGTGATTGAGCATTAATGACTAATAATGGCATTAATGTAACGTTACAATGATTAATCATAACTGTTGCGTGAAAATTATGTAATGTTTGGCTCATTAATTGAAGATCCCCGAATCTGCCCTTTATTCTGCCTCGATTCATCCTGACCGTGTCTCTTCATCTTCTCAATTAGGTTGAGATTCCCGTATCTGATCCCCATGGGTATGATGTTCTGTTCCTCTTTATCTCGTACCTCTTCATAAAGTCTCGTCCAGTTGTCATGTTGTCATTTCTCCACATAGATTGCTGAGTCAACATAATTATTACACGTGTGAAGCTCATTTTTACTAATACAGATAGTCCCCCCACTTACCATTTATTTATCGATTAATATTTGGTGAGTGGATACTCATTTATGGAGGGAATATTTTGCCACCACTTCACTCGTACCATTGCATCCGTCTCTGAATGTATGCATTGTTTGTCACTTCCATTTTATGCCCGTGCCACGTGGAATTTCCAGTTTGGTTCTGCAATTATTCAGCGCCTTTTAGGGCTTTTTGCGGATGCATCAGTCACAAAGTGACAACTTCAATTATGACTTTCACATTACTATTTTTTCCATTTTTGACGGTCTCCTTCGAGTATAAATACCCCTTTTCCTTTCTTTACTTTTACGAAAAACTTTCAACCTTCTTTCTTTATTTGTAAATTCTTCATCTTCGTAAATATGTCTTCTTCAAACCAGCAATCTGGAAAGGTCATCAATATAGATGAATTGACTCATTCTTCTGCTCCGACACGTAGTAGGAGGGGAGGTAGGCTTAGGAGTTTAAGTTCTACTCCTTCTAGGGGTTCTTCTCCTTATTCTTCTCCCCCGCCATCTTCTAGGTCTAATATTTCTTCGTCTTCTTCGAGGGCTAGGGTTTCTAGATCTTCATCAAAGAGTAGAGAACATAATGAACCACTTCGTGAGCCGAGAGTCGATGAGATTTTCCCCGTAGAGTTTTCTTTTGCCAAGGATAGTCATGCTATGAGTGAGCAGCTTTCTTCAATGTTAATCACATGACAGTGTTGGCCTTTATCCTACCCAAATAACAGAGGGCTTAGTGTCTCTTGTACGCAGGGATTGTTATTGGAAGCCTGATTTTCCTGTTGTTGTTCCTAACGATAACCAAAGGATAACCTCTTACATGACTGGATACTCTTATGTCTATACTTATCCTTTCACATTAGGATTCAAGCCTCCCATCGACCCTGTTATCATCGAGTTTTGTCGATTCTTCAAAATTTATTTGGGACAAGTCGGTCCTCTTGTTTGGCGAGTAGTCGCGTGCCTTAGGTATTTGGCCAATTTTGCTTATGTACCCTTTACTTTTCAACATCTTATTCACCTCTATTCTCCGATGTTGTTCCGCCAAGGAGTGTTTACTCTCGCGGCTAGGAGTAAAATGGTGTTAGTTACTCCAGATGATGACAAGGATAGAGGGTGGTATATCCGGTATGTTGTTGTCCCTACTGCAGGTTTAGTAGGTGAATAAAATCTCCCCTTCCCTGAGAAGTGGAACCTTGCACGTGAGTACAATTTTGCTCACTTTCCTTTTATTTTGTTTTTGATAAATTATCAGTATTGTGACTGTTTCTTTTCCTTTTGCAGCAACCATGGGAACCGTCTAGAATGTCTCAGTTTTCCGTGATTGGGTAGAAAAACTTTGTCAATCGCTCCTTTAGAAGAATGTTCGTGGAAGTACCTCTCTTTGAGGTTTGGTTGGAAGGTGAAGACCCATGGGAAGTGAAGTTTTTTGTTTTTACTTCTTCCTTTTTTGAGCTTTATCTGACCCATCTTATTTGGTAGGGCTTCCTGCTCGTGGAATTTCTGTTGCGGCTGTGTCCGCCTTGAAGTTGTCCCTGGATAAGGATCAGGAGATCATCGTTGGATCCTCCTCATCGAAAAGGAAGTCGGCTGGGCCCCGGACCTTAGAGAATGAAGAGAAAAAGGAGGGTTCGCTGGTCCATAGGTCACGTAGGAGGAGGGTGGTCTCTGACGATGAGTCTGCACCTATTGTTGATCCTCCCGTGCCTGAGTCAGACTTTTTTGCTCCCGAGGATGCAACTCCTTCCCTTGTTCGTGAGTCTGTTGATTACCTGTTCCAACAAGGGTTTGGTACCGTCTCTGATGAAGCCCCTCTCGCTGTTTTCTCTCCTCCTGTTCCCATTGCTATTTCTGCTCCCATCGATGTTTCTGCTCCCATGGTTGTTCCTACTCCCCAGCCTACTTCGCCCGTAGCTCCTACACCCGCTCCCACTTCCGTGCCTTCTGCTGTTGAAGTAGGGTCTTCCAGCAGGGGGTGATGAAGCAAGTTACAATAGAGGTTCCTGCGGCGGGCAGCCTCTTGAAAAAGTCGGGCCAGGCTGATGTATGGTTAAAGCCATTGATAGGCCCAACTGAGAAGTCTAATCTAGAAAGCCACAACTCCTTGACTTGGATGAACGATATTGTGCACTCATATTTAAAGGTAAAACTTGCCCTTCCTTCATATGTACTTATATATTCTTACCGTATCTAATTTATCTTGTTATTTAGATCAACCTTATAGGCACAGAGTTAATGAAGAGAATCGTTCAAGTGAAGCAATCAGTGAATGACTTCCAAACTGAGGCTAACAATTGGAAGGAGCAGTACGAGAGTTTACAGCTTGACATGGAGGCAATGAAGGAGGAAAAGTGTACCTTGGAGCACTGGGTTAGAGGTGTTGCAGCAGAACTGGCCATAGAGAAGGCGTCTTCTAACCAGGAAGGCTAGGACTAAAATATCTTGGAGTCTTCCTTCGCAGAGCAGCTTTCCATGCCACCGAAGAAATTAGGAGCCTGAAGGCCTTGTTGGATCAGAAGGAGGCATACTCTGGTGAACTTGTTCAATTGCTCACCCAAACCCAAGATGACCTCCGTATTTCTTCAGAGAAGGTCAAGTTTCTGGAAAGGTCTCTTTCTCCTTTACAAGCTTCCCATTATGTTGTCGTGGCTAAGAGAGATGAGCTAAGAGCTGAAGCTGAACAATGGGAGAAAGACTACGAGGCTCTTGAAGATAAAGCAGCCATTGATGTTAGATGGGCTTATCTGAATGCCCGTCTTGACACATTGAAGGAAATGGGCCAAGAGGGTTTGACTTGGAAGCCGAAATTGCTAAAACCAGAGAGACGATTGAGAAGTCTCAGCAAAGTCAGAATTTCTCTTCACCTGAGGCTGAGGTCCCTGCTGCTGGTGTCTCGCCATCTCAAGCCGTTCCTTCTGCCAGCAAAGACAATCCCCCCATCTAGAAAAGATTTTATGGAACTTGGTTCTCCTTTGTTTTATTTGCAACAATTGGTGGTTACCCCCGGTCCCATTGAGGGTAAAGTTAGATCCTTTGTAAGTCCCCAACTAACAACTTAGGGGCAAACTATGTAAAAACAAAGCCGGCTTAGACTAAGTTAACACTTAGTTTTTTGCCGTAATATATTAATATAAATATTAGCATGACTTTTGATTTCTTTGAGTTTTTGTTTTACACTTAAATCTTCGTATGCTTTCTTTTCGAAGTTTTTGGTTTACCTCTTAATTTTTGAATTTGCATTAAATAATGCTTAGATTTTTCGTACCTTTTCGTTAATAGGCACGATTTATAAAAAGATGGCTCTTTTTTTATCGACACCAAATGAAGAAGACGTCTCAACTTCATAATGGTGTAAAATATACAAAAGAGAAATAGGAATTTCACATGTTTTTTGACAATGTTTTGAAGAAATTCTTTGCATTATTTCGAACTTTCGCAACATTTTGCATGTGTTTGTGTATCCTCCATAACTCTTTTGAAATTGTTTTTCTTATAACAGATTTGGTATAAACTTGTACTCGTAGCTGTTTTTCTTTTGCAACAGCTTTTTCGAATTAATACAAGGGTATAACTGTTTTCATTTATAGCAGTTTTTTGAATAAATATAAGGTATGAATTTTTACCCGTAACTATTTTTGTTTACAATAGTTTTTGAATAAATACAAGAATAATGCTTTTTTCATCCGTAACCATTTTCATTTGCAACAGTTTTTAATAAGTACAAGGATGTTGTCTCATCCGTAACTATTTTCATTTACAACAGTTTTTGACTAAGTACAAGGATGTGCATTTTTATCCGTATCTAATATTCTGCCTTTAACCTAAACATTCATTTACATTTACGAATATGTTTTTTGAAACATTCGTTTACATTTACGAATATGTTTTTTGAAACATTCGTTTATATTTACGAATATGTTTTTTGAAGGTTTCTGAATCGGGCTTTGTGTTTTTGTCTTTGGCTCTTTGATTTTGCTCATAGTCCTCTAATTTTTTGGGAAGATGGATCTTCAGGCTTGAGCTTTGAATTTTTGATAGTCTTCTTTGCTTCTTCTTTGTTTTCCACACTGTATAGTTCCCCAAGTGTTTGAGCTTTGAAGAATGAAATCTCGAGCACTTGACTATTTCTTCCCTGTGGTCCTTTTTCTGAAAAGGAAAAACATACAGGACTCGAAGGTATATAGTTTTTAGATGATGACTGCTTAACCCTTAAAAACGTCCATCAGAAAGTTGTAACCCTAGACCGGGAATTCAGTTACTTCCTCATGTCTATGCAGGTCTAATATCATCATCTGGTGATGGGTTCGCTTTTTGCCTATCATCTAAAAAGGTTAGTACAATTTTAATTGTACAAAAGTAAAATCGAACGTAATGATACCTGACCGGGGGTATTCCTTTTACTCAGAAGTAACACTTCTTCAAATGAACAACATTCCAACTGATTGGTAAGATTCTGTCGTCCATAGTTTCCATCTCATAAGCTCCTTTCCCAGCGATGCCACAGACTTTGTAAGGTCCTTCCCAATTTGGATTTAACTTTCCTGCACCGTCTTCCTTTGTCGATTGAAAGACCTTTTTAAGAACGAAGTCCCCAATTTTGAAATATCTGAGGTGAGCTTTTTTGTTGTAATATCGCTCTATAATTTGTTTTTGGGTTGCCATACGTATTAGTGCATCTTCTCTTCTTTGCTCGAGCAGATCCAGATTTGTTCTCAACTCGTCGTTGTTTGTTCCTTCCGTTTCTTTTGTGAACCCCGTGCTTGGTTCACCGATTTCTACTGGTATTAAAGCTTCTGAACCATAAACAAGCGCGAATGGAGTTTCTCTTGTGGCTGTTTTTGCAGTAGTTCTGTAAGCCCATAATACTGCCGGTAGCTCGCCAGTCCAGTTTCCCTTGGCTTTTTCCAACCGTTTCTTTAAGTTGTTGACGATGACTTTTTTTGTTGACTCAGATTGACCATTATCCACGGGGTGATATGGTGATGAAGTGATTCGTTTGATTTACCAGCTTTCGAAGAATTCTGTGATTTGTGAGCCTATGAATTATGGGCCATTGTCATATACGATCTCCTTTGGTATTCCAAAGCGGCATATTATGTGTCGCCATATGAAACTTTTCACTTATTTTTCTCGTACTTGTTTAAAAGCGTCTGCCTCCACCCATTTTGTGAAATAATCAGTTAATACGAGTAAGAACCGTACCTTTCCTTTAACTGGGGGAAGAGGTCCAACTATATCCATACCCTATTTCATGAATGGACATGGTGACACCACTGGGTGGAGTAGCACTGCTGGTCGATGCATATTGTTAGCATACCGTTGACATTTGTCGCATTTAGCTACGAAATTTCAGCCTCTTCTTCCATTTTAGGCCAATGTTACCCTGCTCTGATTAGGGTTTTGACTAAGGATCTCGCTCCTACGTGGTTTCCACAATGTCCCTCGTGTACTTCCTTCATCACGTACTCTGTTTGATTCGGTCCAAGGCACTTTTCTAGGGGACCTCCAAATATTTTGCGGTATAAATTATCACGAACTAGGCAGTATCGTGCAGCTTTCTGGCGAAGTGCTTGAGCTGCTTTTTTATCTTCTGGTACGGTACCATTCTGCAAAAAGTTTACAATTTCGTTCTCCAATCCCAGGTTAAATTGTTAAATGTTACCTCATTTTTGTCCTGATTGATTGCTGAATGGAATAAGTGTATCACAATCACATTGTCTTTATTTGTTACATCGGTAACTGCTGCGAGGTTAGCTAATGCATCCGCTTCTGCATTTTGCTCCCTGGGTATTTGCATAACATTCCATGACTGGAATTGCCTTGCTAGGTCTCGTGCCTTTTCCAGATATTGTTGCATCTGAGCCTCTCTAGTGGTATAAGTCCCCTACATCTGGTTTACCACTAGTTGAGAGTCACTTTTGATCATGATCTGCTCAATTGAGAGTTCTCGTTCCAGTTCAAGCCCTGCAATGACAGCTTCGTACTCTGCTTCATTATTAGTTATGGCATAACATTAATGGCTTGTCGTATCTTTTCACCTGTAGGTGATATTAAAATAATTCCCAAGCCGGCTCCTTTTACATTAGAAGAGCCGTCAGTAAATAGGGTCCATATTCCTGGATTAGCCCCGTTGAAGAGTTGTATCTCTTTTTCTACTTCAGGGATTATGCTAGTATTAAAATCAGCGACAAAATCAGCTAAAATTTGAGACTTTATTGCATTCCTAGGCTGATATATTATGTCATGTTCGCTTAATTCTATTGCCCATTTAGCTAATCTCCTTGATAACTTTTGTTTATGCAAAATATTCCTCAGTGGATATGAAGTCAAAACAATGATTGGGTGACTTTGAAAATACGGTCTTAACTTTCTAGTTGCCATAATTAGAGCTAAGGCTAATTATTCTAGATGAGGATACCTAGTTTCAGCATCTAATAAAAACTTGCTTACATAATAAATTGGGGATTGTTTACCTTTGTCTTCTCTTACCAGTACTGCACTTACAACTATTTCTGCTACAACAAGATAGACATACAGCCTTCCCCCCTCCTTTGGTTTAGACAGCAACGGGGTTTTTGATAGATAGGCCTTCAGATCTTTGAGATCTTGTTGGCATTCTTCAGTCCATTCGAACTGATTCTGCTTTTTTACAACTGAAAAGAATTTAAAACTCTTCTCTGAAGACCTGGAGATAAATCTTCCTAAGGCTGCAATTCTTCCTGTTAGTCTTTGAACTTCTTTTTTGCTCGTAAGTATATCAGGTATTTCACCAATAGCCTTAATCTGAGCAGGGCTTACTTCTATACCCCTATTTGATACAAGGAAACCCAAAAACTTACCTGATTCAACGCCAAAGGCGCATTTTTCTTGATTTAGTTTCATGTTATACCTGCGCAGTATTTCGAAGAAGATTGAAAGATGCTGGAAATGATCTTCCGCTTGTGTTGATTTCACCATCATGTCATCAATGTATACTTCCATCATTTCCCCACATCTTCCTCGAACATCTTGGTCACTAGCCTTTGATACGTGGCTCCCGCATTTTTCAGGCCAAAAGGCATGACTTTGTAACAATAAGTCCCCCCTGTTTGTAATAAAAGAAGTTTTTTCCTCGTCTTAGGGATCCATTTTTATCTGATTATAACCAGAATACGAATCTAGAAAGCTTAACAATTCATGAATTGTAGTGACATCAATCATTTGATCTATGTGCAGTAATGGAAATGAATCTTTAGGGCATGCTTTATTCAAATCTGTGTAATCAACACATACTCTCCATTTACCATTCTTCTTGGGTACCACTACGATATTAGCTAACCAATTAGGATATTTTACCTCGCGTATTGAACCAATTTTCAAGAGTTTTTGTACCTCTTCATCGATCACTTGGTTCTTGAATGGTCCTTGCTTTCTTTTCTTTTGCTTGACAGGCACGAAGGATGGATCTTCATTTAGTTTATGAGTTATCACTTCTCGAGGTATAACTGTCATATCTTAATGGGACCAAGCGAAACAATCTGAGTTAGCTTTTAAATATTCAATTAATATACCTCTTCTCGCGGGGCTTAGCCTCGTGCCTATATGAACTTTTTGCTCCAGCTCCTGCTCGAACAATGGGATAGCTTCGACCTCCTCAGTAGTTGGTTTAATATGCTCGTCTTCTTCTGGATCTTGAATGACATCGGGTCTGGAATCCATGTCCGTATGTTTTGATGTTTCCTCTGTGGTGATTTGGTTCACCTTCTCGTGACTTCCTTCTTCCATACCTACTTGGGTACTAGTTTTTTCCGTACTCGTTTGGGCGATTCCCTCGTCTTTTGACTCTTCCGCTACCTCTTTTTTGTTAGAGTGTACTACTGAATTTATATTCCTCGAGGTTTTCTGATCACCTCAAATCTGTTGAATTCCTCATTTGGAAGGGAATTTTATTACCTGATGTAAAGTAGATGGTATTTCTTCCATGTCATGGATCCATGGTCTCTCCATGTTTACGTTGTAAGCCATATCGGTATCAATGACTTGAAATTTCATATTTTTTATCACTCCTTCTACATAGGTACTAAGCTCAATTTATCCTTTTGGTATGACTGAAGAGTTGTCAAACCCAGATAAGGCTTGTGCTCTTGGGATTACTCAATCCTCCATTAGCATGTCTTCCACAACTCTCAACAAAATGATGTTGACTAAGCTACCTGGATCAATCAACACTCTTTTTACATTAGTGTCATGTATAAGTAAGGATATTACCAGTGCGTCGTTATGTGGAAGCAGCAATCCGTTGACATATGCATTGTCGAATGATATATTGTCTGCTTCCATGTCTTCACGAATCCGCTTGCCGTGTGTAATTGTGAATTTTGTTGTTCTTTTGCAGACTAGTCCGTGCACCTCCTCTCCTCCGTGTATCACATTTACTGTTCTCTTTGGAGATGGTGGTTTTGGTGGCTCTTGCTTGTTTTTCATATATTCCTATTTACCTTTTTCACTAAACAGTTCTGTTAGATAGCCCTGTTTTAATAATCTTTCTACCTCACCTTGCAGCAATCTGCAATCTGATGTTCTGTGTGCATGATCGTTATGGAATTCGCACCAGAAGTCTGGATTCCTTCTATTTGGATTCTATCTCATTTCTTTGGGCCACCGAACTTTATCTCCCATGTTTCTCAGTAGTGTAATTAATTCAAAAGTACTTACATTGAAGTTGTAGTCTCTGACTCTTGCATTACCTCTATTCTGTTCCTCCCGATCTTTTTTGGATCTTGAGGAGGATGAGTTTGTATCTCTATTTGATGGTCTATATTCTGACCGTGTGTTTTCAAACCTGGAACGAGTTTCTCGTCTCGAAGGTCCCATATATGAATCGTGCATGTTCTTACCCGTTCTTTTTTCTGGTTCGGAGCGTCTAGAATTGGTTCGATCTTCAGCTTTTGATTGAGCAATGGTGTCCTCTTCTATTCGTAGCTTGGTGTTGTACATGTTATAGGCATCGTTCCATGTCGTGGCTGGGAATTCTCTCAAGCTTTCCTTGAGTCTTCTCGTGGCTTCTGAGCTTCTGTCATTTAAATTACTTGCAAACGCCATTGCTGCCCAATTGTCAGGTACCCTTGGTAGCAGCATTCTCTCTCGTTGGAACCTGTCTACAAATTCACGGAGCAACTCCGCGTCTCCTTGTTTTATTTTGAATATGTCTTCCATTCTTTTTTTGACTTTCTGTGCACCGAAATGTGCTTTTATAAAATAATATGCAAGCTTAGCAAAGAGTCAATAGAATTTTCGGGTAGAAGAGAATGCCATGTTAGTGCTCCTTTGGTGAGTGTCTCTCTGAACTTCTTGACCAGTACTGACTCAATTTCTTGTTTAGTCAGGTCATTGCCTTTTACTCCTGTAGTAAAAGCAGTTACATGATCACGTGGATCGGTTGTCCCATCATACTTGGGAATATCAGGCATTATGAATTTCTTGGGAATAGGCAAGGGTGCTGCGCTTGGCTTCCAAGGTTGTTGAAAATATCTATCAACGTCAATGCCTTTGATGACAGGTGGTACTCCAAGAATTTTCTCGATTCGATCATTTTGTTCCTTCACCTGTTTCTGCAAAGTTAGTAATAAAGATTGTAATTCTGGATTATTGGACATACCTGGTCTTGCTTCGAGGGACTCATTTGGAGTGCCCCTACTTCCTGAATTTGCTAATCCGGATTGTGGATTTTCCACAGTTGCGATGTTGTTAGGAGGAGGTGTATGTGATGCAGCTGGTAGTCCCCTCATGAAAGCTTGCAAGGCTTGAGTCACATATTCACTAACCATTTGTTTTAAAGGATCTTGTTCTCTTGTTTGTTCATTTCCATTGTGATTATTGTTTTGAGTCATAGATCTCTTTAGGGAATGTTCCCTTGAGCCTCGTGGGGATCTTGAAGGTGATGGAACTGGGGTTCCAACCCTCTGTTGGTTGTTGTCGTTGGCGTTCGACATAATTTACAGAATGTTATTTGACAAAAAACAGAGATTATGAGATTCCCGGTAACAGAACTAATTTGTTTAACCAAAGAATTAGATTCTCTGCCAAAGCTATTTTAAGAAGAACATGGGTTTATGATAACCAAAAGAATATGGAAATAACTTGAAATAGATTTGTAAATAAAAAGCAGTAATGATGCGCAAAAATAAGTATATTTCAATAGTGGTTCGAATGTGTCTTTACAAGTTTTATTTTACTCCCTTTTATAGGGAATTTCTCAATATAACGTCTACTCTTTTCAGTGATTGAGCATTATTGATTAATAATGTCATTAATGTAATGTTACAATGATTAATCGTAATGTTGCATGAAGATTATGTAACGTTTAGCTCATTAATTGAAGATCCCCGAATCTGCCCTTTATTTTGCCTTTATTCATCCTGACCGTGTCTCTTCATCTTCTCAATTAAGTTGAGATTCCCGTATCTGATTATCCCGTGGGTAAGCTGTTCCGTTCCTCTTTATCTCGTACCCCTTCATAAAGTCTCGTCCAGTTGTCATCTTGTCATTGCTCCATATAGATTGTTGAGTCATCATAATTATTACACATGTGAAGCTCATTTTACCAATGCAGTATATATTAAGGGGGGCAGGGGGGCAGGCCCGGCCCGGCCCGGGCCCGCGGGCTAAACGGGCTAGCGGGCTAAATGGGCCGGCCCGTGGGGCCCGGGCTTGGGGGCTTTAGGCCCGTGGGGGCCGGTTCCTTACTTTGGGCCCGTGAGCCCGGGCCAAGCGGTCAAAATTCCAAAAAAAAAAAAAATTTAAAATGGCCAACGACCAGATTTTTAAAATCTAGTCGTTTGAGCCTTAAAAGAGCTGTGTGGTATGTTTAAAAAATAGCCAAATGGCCCCCAAACTTTTTATAATTATACTTTTTTCCTTTTTTTCAACTATAAATACCCCCTCATATTTTCATTTTTACTCACAAAATCATCAATCTCTCTCTAATTTTCTTCTATTATTGCTTACTTTATTATTGCAAATTGTGAAAAATTGTGAAGTTGGTGAATTGAAGTATTCAAAGTCTTCAAGTCTTCAACATTATACAATTTTCAAGAAGTTGTTCGTCAATTCGGTAAACTCGTTCCAACTCTTAAGTTTTAATATTATAGTTTTGTTTGTTTAATTTATTTTCCTTATAATTAATATGGACTTATCTTTGAAAAAAATATTTGGTGGTAAGGGTAAATCTAAAATTGGTGAATCTAGTAGGCAAGATACTACTCCGACTCCTCCCCCGGCTCCCCCACGTAGATCTATTACCCGTCCTCCCCCACCTATTATTCTTGATAGTGATAACCCTTGTTTTCAATTTACTGATAGTCAGTTTATACATGATCTTACACCAGGTTCACAATTAAATGATGAATATATGAATACTCTTTATGGTAATCCAACTATCGATGAAAATGATAAGATGATACACCTATTATTCTTGATAGTGATTTAGATGATACTCAAACCTACTAGTCCTTTTGTTAACCAAACTGATAATAATCCAAATGATGCCCCGGTTGACCCTCCTGTAGTAACCCCTACTTTTAATAGAGAACGTGCTAAACGGAGCGAAACATCTCTTGTTTGGCATTTTTTTACTCAATTAAGAGATCAAAATAAGGCTAAGTGTAAAACTTGTGGGAAGTTGATGGCTCATAAATTTAATGACCACCGTGGCGGTACGGGTAGTTTGAGTAGACACATACTAAAACACCCTGAAACTAAAATTAAATTTCAACAAATGAAAGCTCAGCAAGAGGGGACTAGTGTAGGTACTCAGGTTAACCCTAGTACCGGGTCAAATCTAGTTCAACCGGGAATTAACACTGTTACCGGTGGCATTTTATATTACGATCCAAATAAAGATCGTGAAGAATTGGCAAAAATGGTTACTGTTATGTGCTTACCATATAGTTTTCCCTCTAACCCTCACTTTGTCCATTATATTAGAAGAATTTTTAATCCTACTTATAAAGGATGGCCTCGCACAACCTTACAAATCAAGATTGGGCTAATGTTAAAATTCTTCTAGTTTTTTTAGAAAATTTTCATGTTGCTACAAATGAATTGTCAGGGCAATATTATGCTACTATTTCTAACTGTTTAGTTTATATTTCAGCACTTGCAGAATTATTTACTCAATTTTCAGAGGGTGGGGTAGTTTACCAATATGCTATTGATGATATGAAAGATAAATTTTAAAAATATTTTTTCCCTATCCCCCCTCTTTATGGTATTGCAGCCATGTTAAATCCTACAATGAAATTAGGAGGTCCTCACTATTGGTATACTCAGATTTATAATGCTTTACCTCTTTCACCTGAGGAATTTGCTACACTTAAAGATGAAAAAGAATCAATTAAAATAAATGCTCAAACAATTTATAATGCTTATCAAGTAGCATTAGATCATGCTAGACCAAATATTCCAACTCCTACCTCGTCTAGCTCGCAGGTTCCTAAAAGAGTTGCGGGGCTAAAAGCACTTAGTTCTTGGACGGGGTTCAAGGGTTCTCAAGGTGATAATATTGGTGATTGTTCACAACTAAATGAGCTTCAAGTTTATTTGTCGCAGGGACTTGAATCAGAGAATCCAGACGGCACCTTCAATGTTTTGGAATGGTGGAAGGACAAAGAAAAACACTTTCCGGTTCTTTCAAGGATGGCTCGAGATATTTTAAGTATTCAAGCTTCAACAGTGGCATCGGAGAGCGCTTTCAGCCAAGCGAGACTTCAAATCGGTGATCATAGAGCGTCTATGAGGGAGAGCTTAGAAAAATCAGTACTCTTCAGAGATTGGATCCGGTCGGAAAGAAGAAATTTTGGACTTGCTGAATCACAACCGGATATAGACGAAGCTTATGAAGAAATGCTAGCGGAACTTGCGGAGGATACTGCTTCGCCCGGAAGCGGTGATGAACAAGCTTCTTTTCCGCCACCACCAACGGAAATTCCTCCCAACCTTGAAGGATTTATGAAATTTGTTAGAGATAATATGTAGATTAATATGTAACTTGTATTTTGGCACATCTTGATTAGTTTTTTTCCCTTTTAATGGTGGTATTAGTACCTTAGCTGTGCTCATTCCATTGGGGGGAGGAAGACTAAGAAAGATATTGTCAATTTTTTAAATGTCGTATTAATAAAAATTATAAGACATTTCCTTGAATATTTGTGTTTAAACTTGAATTACAATACATAAGTCATAATTATATAATATAATTTATAATAAATTGTATTATATAATGTAATATAATTACATAAAAAAAATTTGGTAACTCTAGAATCACACTTATATAATATAATTTACAATAAGTGCAAGTTTGAATATCTCTTTACTATTTTTTTTGTGTTTAAACTTGAATTACATGACATAAGTCATAATTATATAATATAATTTACATTAAATTGCCTTAGATAATATAATATAAATACATATAAAAAAATTAAATAGCCAACGACTATATTTCAAAAACTAGCCGTTTGGCATGTTTAAAAATAGCCATTTGGCCCCCAAACTTTGTTTTAACCCCAAGCTTTTTATATTTACACTTTTTCCCTATTCTCAACTATAAATACCCCCTCATTCTTTCATTTTTACTCACAAAATCATCAATCTCTCTCTACTCAAATTCTCAATTCAAGTTAAATCATGCCCGGTGGTTCTAGAATTACCCCATTTGTTCGGGAACACTATAATTTCGTAGAAGAAAATGAAGAAACTTACACGATATCGTGCAAGCACTGTGGTTTTGTCTTCACTTGGCGAAAGGTGGAGGACACAGACTCTTTAAAGAGGCATATAATCAAGTCTTGCCAAGCACGTCCTCAAGACATTCGTATCTAATATTTTAAGTTTAATTCAAACTTGTGTTATTTTAATTTTATTAGACGTATTATGCTTAATGTTGTAGTTTGTTAAATTAATTTGATGTACTATTAATTTATTATGCAATATTAGTGCAAGTTTGAAGTACTATTATTATTAATTTGAAGAAACTTACTATTTTTTGTGTTTAAATATGAATTACAATATTTATATCACAAAGATTTACAAGAAATTGCCTTACATAAAAAAATTTTAAAAAAAATAGCCCAGGCCC
This sequence comes from Nicotiana undulata, assembly GCA_005239495.1. Lineage (NCBI taxonomy): Eukaryota > Viridiplantae > Streptophyta > Magnoliopsida > Solanales > Solanaceae > Nicotiana > Nicotiana undulata. Next base: position 10,726 of record ML282414.1, on the reverse strand, counting down.
GTTTGGCCCGCTTAGCCCGGCCCCCATGTGGGCCGGTTCCACACATATAGCTCGTTTGGCCCGGGCCCGTTTAGCCCGACCCACTTGGCCCGGGACCGGCCCATTAGCCACACTTAGTATATATTGACGACATGTTTGCCAAGTCAAAAAGAAAGGAAGACCACATCGACCATTTGAGAGAAGCCTTCAACATACTCAGGAGGTACGACATGAAATTGAACCCCGAGAAATGCGCCTTCGGCATAATCTCAGGAAAGTTCCTCGGCTTTTTAGTGTCGCAAAGAGGCTTTGAGGTAACCCTGGCCAAATCAAGGCTATAGAGGGAATACCAGAAAACTTGACTAGCAAGAAGTAGGTGCAGAAGCTGACTGGCCGTATAGCCGCCCTATCGAGGTTCATCTCACGATCCTTTGGTAGATGCCACAAACTCTTCGGCGTGCTTAAAAAGGACAACAGACTCCAATGGAATTCCGAGTGCGTCAACGCACTGAGAGAACTAAAGACGTACCTATCTTCGCCCCCGCTGCTTGCTAAGGCAGAACTCAATGAACGCCTCCTAATCTACCTGGACATATCCAACGTTGCAGTAACCGCAGTCCTGGTCCGAGAAAATAAAGGTATGCAATCTCCAATCTACTACATTAGCAAAACCGTGGTTGATGCTCAAACGAGTTACCCCCAACTCAAAAATCTAGCCTTGGCTTTGGTCGTAACTTCACGAAAGCTTAGACCTTATTTCATGTGCCACCCCATCTCGGTGATCACAACCTTTCCTCTAAGAAGTATCCTGCACAAGCCCGAGTTATCGGGTAGGTTGGCCAAATGGGCCATTGAATTGAGCAAGCACCTATAACCTATCAGCCACAAACATCGATAAAGTCACAAGTACTCGCCGACTTCGGTGCTAGAATAATGCCCGAGTTCGACAGGTTAGCCGCTAGTACTTCCCCCAAGACACACGACCTATGGATTCTGTACACCGATGGCGCCTCTAACGCGTCAGGATCTGGGATGGGACTTGTACTCGAGGTCCCGACATGCGAGATAATTCGCCAGTCCATACGGTGTCCCGATATGACTAACAATGAGGCCTTGATTGCAGGGTTAAAACTGACACTCAAGTATGGAGCACGTTGAGTAGTCCTACGATGTAACTCACAAGTCAATCAAGCCACAAGGACTTTCCAATCAAGGAACAAAGGATACAAAAATATCAAGTCGAGATCTGCAAATTGCTACTCGAGTTCGACGAACGCCAGCTCGACCAAATACCTCGAGTGCAGAATATCGAGGCGGACGGCCTCGCCAAATTGGCGGCGGTCACCAAAAACATAACCGGAAAGAGAATGTGGTCACTCTCCTCTACTCGTCCATCGACCAAATTCAGGCACACACTATTAACCTAACTTAGGATTGGCGCAACCGTATTTGTCGCCTACTTGTAGGACGACGTGCTCCCAATTGACAAAAAAGAAACCAAAAAACTTCGAATGCAAGCAGCCAGGAATAGCATCACTAACAATGACCTGTACAAAAGGACGTATGGAGGCCCGCTAGCAAAATGTTTTGGACCAAACCAGACACGCGCGTCCTAGAAGAGGTCCATGAAGGTCGCCGTGGGGCTCACACTGGCAATCAAGCCCTAGTCATATGCCTCATACAAGCAGGCTACTACTGGCCCACAATGAAAAGGAAGCAGTTGATTTTGTTAAAAAATGCGAACCATGCCAAAAGTATGCCCCTATGATCCACCAAGCGGGCAAGCACCTCCACTCAGTCACCTCTCCATTGCCCTTCATCAAATGGGGAATGGATATTGTCGGTCCCCTTCCCACAGGACGAGGTAATGTACGATTTCTTTTGGTTTTAACTGACTATTTTTCTAAATTGGTAGAAGCAGGTGCATTCGCCCAAATACGCGAACAAGAAGTGATCGCCTTTATATGGAGCAATATCGTGTGCCGCTTCGGCATTCCCAAAGAAAAGTTGTGACAATGGAACCCAATTCATAGAGAAGAAGGTCGTCGAGTTCTTCGAAAAATGGCACATCAGAAGAATACTATCCACGCCATATCACCCCGCAGGAAACGGACAAGCTGAATCCTCCAACAAGACGATATTGAATATCATGAAAAAGAAACTAGAAAATTCCAAGGGACAGTGGATAGAGTTTCTTCCGGAAGTGATATGGGCATACCGCACTACTCTAAAGACAAGCATAGAAGAAACTCCATACTCACTAGTCTATGGGACTGATGCAGTGATACCGGCCAAGGTCAGAGAACCGAGTCTGATATATTCAAATGAGAGTGGGCCAAACAACGATGAAAATAGAAGGCAAGACCTCGACGAGGCCGAAGAACTAAGAGACATGGCTTACATAAGAATGGTAGCCCAAAAACAACAGGCGGAGCGGTACTATAACAAAAAATCCAAGGTCAAGCCGCTCAAAGTCGGGGACTATGTACTCAAGGCCAAAACACAAGCGAGCAAACATCCACGGGAATGCAAAATGGGGACCAATTGGGACGGCCCATACAAAATCACGGCGGCAGTAAGCAAAGGGTCGTTCCAACTAGAAACAATGGAGGAAAAATTACTACCAAACAATTGGAACGTCGCCTGCCTCAAATACTTCAACTTCTAAGGATAAACATCCTCCAAGTCGTACTGATTTTCCCTCACTTGATTTTTGTCCCAATTAGGTTTTTTCGGGGAGTTTTTTAACGAGACGACGAAGAGGGCATCTCAAAGTTAAGTATAAGTTCATCGCCTCACCTCTCAACTACTTCTCCAGGTCGACCAATGAAGGGACTAAATAGACTGGGACTTTTCCAATGTATGTATAAGCATATCAAAAACATGTAAACTTCTCCAATGAATGTACAGACAAAGCGAAATATGCAAACACACGATGTTCACATGTTTCCACCAAATTTAAACATTACGCCAATCCAGGAAATAACTTTAGACCTTGTTTGAATCAATCACGAGTAACATTCGACCTTAATCGAATCAACTCTCATTCGACCTCGTTCGAATCAATTAAAAGTTAACATTTGACCTTGCTCGATTAGACTTCATTCGAATTAACTATAATTTAACATTCGACCTCACTTGAATCGACTTACATTCGACCTCGTTTAGAATCAATTAAAACTCAACATTCGACCTTTCTCGAATCAACTTACATTCGACCTCTTTCGAATTAACTATAAGTAAACATTCGACCTTCCTCGAATCGACTTACATTCGACCTCGTTTCGGATCAATTAAAAGTCAACATTCGACCTTGCTTGAATCGACATACATTCGACCTCGTTCGAATTATCTATAAGTCACCATTTGACCTCACTCGAATCGACTTACATTCGACCACGTTTTGAATCAATTAAAAGCAATATTCGACTTTGCTCGGATCGACTAACTTTCGACCTCGTTTGAATTAATTAAAAGTCGAAATTCGACCTTGTTCGAACTAATTACAAGCCAATATTCGACCTCGCTCGAATTAATCAAGGAACTTGCATATGCGACTTAGTTCGAACTAATCGAGAAATGATTCAACCTCGCACGAGTTCAACTTACAGACGGCCTGACTCGAATTGTAATCAAAGCAATAGATTGAGGAAAACATTTGAAGAAAAAACAAGCAACTCAGAAATGAACAACAAAAGTATCATTCCAAAAGTGTATCTTACAAGGTTCGAACATACGCCCACAAAACAAAAGAAAAAAAGAAGAACAAAGAGTACAAATCAAATACACCACTCGGCAGCATCACCCCCATCGTCATCATCACCGGCACCATTGCCATTAGAGTATTCATCATCATACCAAGAACCAGGCTCAAGCCCGTCTAACTCATCTTCATCATCACCCTCCCCGGGCGTACCGGGATCATAGCCACAAGCATCCCGAGTTGCACATGCCTTATGACGAGTATCCTTAAACACCGCCTCAGAAACATTCTCGGCCGTCATCAAGACCCTGAATATGTCTAGGTGAGCCTCAGCATGAATCCACTTCTCGTACAAATCCCGTGGAACATCGGGATAAGTTGAAACATGGGATGAAGACGGTTGAGCCAGTAGTTGTGCCTTCTCGGCCTTAAGGACGGCAATATGCTCGTTCAGGTCCAAAACCTCTATCTCTAGACCACAAATTCGTTCTTCAAGTCTCGCCTCCTAAAGCGTAGACGTCTCCGCTTCATTCACCCGCTCAGATCTGAGGACACGGATGGAACCCTTTAATTCTGCCGCTTCTGCCAAAGCCTCCTTCTTGGCTTGCTCGTCTCTCTCCAATTCCACCGCTTTTCTAGCCAACTTGTCACTCAAGCCGTTGGCTCTAGCTTTACTTTATTCAACCTCGGCCTGCAAGGATGCCACCTGAGCCTGAAGGTCGACGCACTCGTCCACAACACCTTTGATCACCTCAAGCTCGTCCTCATTAACTCTTAACGTTCCTTCAAGTTCTCTACATTTACCAATGACTCTCACGGGATCATCGTCCTTCTGCTTCAGCTCATCCCTAAGAGACTGGAATTGGCCATCCTTGTCGAGTATGCTGCTCAACGCACGATGCTTGGTATGATACTCCCTATACTTGGACTCCATTCTTTTATAGAGAGCCTTCATCTTCTCTTCTCGACGGGCGCACTCGATCTCCAGAATGAGAGTCTGATAAACAGGTAGAAAGCAGTCAGCAAAGACGAACAACGTAATTAAAACGAAAAGATAAGAGAAAACGAAAGGACAAAAAACTTACTCGCAGGGCCATTCCGGAGATGCCAAACGATAGGTCGGCATCCTTAAATGTCTGCAAGGTCTTATTCTCGGCGCCCGTGCAAAGGGGAATCAAATCTTGGACCACACTCTCTGAGTTAGTTAGCAAGTTGTAGTCCAAAGGAATGATGATGTTTCGGGTAGATCCCTCCGTTCTCACCTCTACCCGAGTGAACCCCTCGTCGAACATCCATACCTCATAAGGGTCTATGTCGGAACCGGACCCATCATCGTCCATGATCATATTCTTTCCTATCACCTCAGTGGACGAAGATACGACCTCCGCTGCCTCTAACCGCCCTTCTTCCATGGCGACCTCTGCTGCCTTTGGCCGCCTTCCTTCCACGGTGACCTCTAGTGGGGAAACAATCTCCACATATGAAGGGTATGCAGACTTCGCGCCCAAAATAACATCACTCTCGGATGCGGCCACGACCGTAACCACACTGCCAACCTCCACTCTCTGCCTTTTCAGCGGAGCCACTTCCTCCTCACTTGGCGAAGACTCGTCCACTAGATGCAATACTGGGAAGGCCAGAGTCTCCTATAGTGAAGCAGGCGCCCCACAGCCAGGCCTACTCAAAGCCGGAGTCTAAGAGGAAGTATTTTGTACGGACTCAGTTAGCACGAACTGCGACCTGGTCGAGGCTCCCGGTTGGTGAAATGCAGGAACGAGAGACTTACTTGCCGAAGAAGGCTTGGGTTCAAATTGTTTTTGAATGACGATCGGTTATAAATATCGGAGACCAACGAAGGAGGATGCTTCTCGGCTACCCTAAAAAAAGGGTAATGATCAAGCCACAAAACAAAAAAGGGAAAGGAACATACTTCAATCATCAAAAGAACCTACAGGCAAAGTTCCACTGCTAAGAAAATCCACTAGAGCTCGCCACCACGTGCTCAGTTTTGATAAAAAAATAATTGACCAAAAATTGACGATTCGCTTTATCGTCCATTCCTGCCACCAGTCTCGCGGTGTCGAAGATGTATCATCGTGCCCCGGTGGAAGCTTGGCGCGAAGAGATGCAACAAATGGCAAATATAAATCTCACAGCCGGCCATCTTCGCAAACTTTATCAGCATAAGGAAGAGCTTGTAAATATACTGGGAGGGTTGGGCCGGGCAGATGCCATAGTAACGGCATAATTCCTCCGCCAACGGAGGAATAGGGAGAGAGCATAGGAAGAGGGAGAGAGCATCCCACTTGGAACGGGTATGTGTAAAACGCACAATACCGGGGAGGATGAACCTAGATCACATCGTCCCCAGCTGGTACCACGTCAACGTGAGAGGGGATGTTATATTTGGCCCTGAGTGCAGCAATATGGGTCGCTCCCATCCCGTACTTCACAGGCTAGGGGTTATGTACATGTAACTTCGAAAAATCCGACTTGGAGCCTGGTTACGAGAAATGATTTCTTCCACGGAAGGGAAGCTTTCATCCTCCATCACAATGGCCTCCCCTCTGTCAAAAGGCATAGCCACTGACAACGGGATTGGGTCTGAGGTCACCTCAGGGTTAGGAGATACGCTAGTCATCTTTTGCTAATATATAGGAGATACGTTGGTCTTTAAGCTTAGTGTAGCTTAATTTTAAGCTTGATGTATCTTAAAGAGAGTGAATGAAAAATGGTGGGAAGTGAAATTTTGAATTAATGTGTATATAGAGACGCTCTTCTTCTAGCTCTTAAAGAGTTGAGAAGAAGGCAACCCTCGTGTCATCGTCGTCGTCGCTCGCTCGGCTTCGCATTTGGATTTGGATTTGGATTTGGATTTGGTCAAAGATCCATTGATTGATTAATCTTTTTGGACAAAATTTCTTTCAAATTATTTAATTAATTAATTAAATTAATTAACAAAAATTCAATCCGGAATAACTCATGACCCGCGACCCGGTCCTGTCCATTTTTCTTTCCTGGATTATATTAAATCCATTTTAATTTTCTCGCAATATTCACACATGTTCCAACAACTATGGCTGTTCTGAAAGGTTGCAAAATCTTTTCAGAAACAGTACAAAATTTGCTATAAATATGCCTTGAATCCCACAATTTTTACTTACAAAATTTTTCGATCTTCTTCTTCTTCTTCTGCACAAAATATTCTAGTGCGTTATACGACAATCGAGTGGTTCGCCGATCACCAGAGTTTTAGGTACCGATACGCTAGTGAGTTAAATCGTTCTATCCTGGGAGGATATATTCCAGAACCTCGGGTACTTGAGGCAAATAATTTCCTTAAGGACACACTATTTATTCAGCGGGCTCGGTTTATTCCTATACTATTTTTCAGAATTTATTTTGATGTTCTAGTTCTACTAACTTTTTGTTTCTGTATTTTTAGAAAGTTTACTGTTTTATTTATTTTACAGCAATACAGATTGAATAACAATCTTAAGGAAATTAATTTATTATATTCTGTATTCTATTTGTGGAGATTAAAACCAGTGTGGTTTTCAACTCCTTCTAAATTTTATTATTCTGATTTGAAGATATAAAAACTTCATCAGAGTTTTGAAATTCAGAAAACGATTTGAAGAACATAAAAACTTCATCGTTTTCTGTGAAACAGTATATAAAAACTTCGGATTTTATTTATTACATACTATTTATTGTTAATTACAGTATTGTTTACTGTTCTAGTTTTGCCATTGATTGAACTCTTCTGTTGTTGACAATGAGAAATGGAAATTGATTACGGAAATTCTTTTGCGACTGTTGTGGCAACGACGATAGCCTCGTCAAGCCGGACTGCTGTTCCATCGGCAGAAAAACCGGGGAAATTTTTTGGATCCAACTTCAAAGGATGTCAACAAATACGTATGCAAAAATTCACTAGTGAAGAACCTACAGTGCATGCTGTGGACATGCCTGACAACGAGAAGTTCATGATTGTTGAGGCATGGAAGCAGACATATTTTCTTTGTAAAGTCTATATCTTAATTGCTTTAGAGGATGACTTGTACAATGTGTACATCATGATGAATACTTCGAAAGAATTATGGGACGCACTTGAGAAGAAGTACAAGACAGAAAAGGCATGCTTGAAGAAGTTCGTGGTTGCCAAGTTTCTAGACTATAAAATGATAGACAACAAAACTGTGGGAACCCAAGTTCAGGAACTTCAACTTATTTTTCATGACCTTATGTATGGTCGTGAATGAAGCATTTCAAATAACTGCAATGATTGAAAAGTTTCCTCATTTGTGGAGAGATTTCAAGAACTATCTTAAGCACAAGCGCAAAGAAATGAAGTTGGAAGATCTTGTGATTCGTCTCAAGATTGAGGAAGACAACAAAATAGCCGAGAAGAAGTCTCATGGAAATTCAACGATCATGGGATCTAATATCGTTGAGGAGACTGCTCCAAGAAGTAAGAAGAGGAAGAGTTCTTCTGGATAGACTAAGGAGCAGAACAAAAAGAAATTCAAGGGCAACTGCCACAACTTTGGAAGAGTTGGTCACAAAGCTCCTGATTGTCGACTCCCGAAAAAGGATAAGAAGAAGGGACATGCCAACATAGTGGATAAGAATGATGACATTGAAGATCTTTGTGCAATGCTTTCGGAATGCAACTTAGTTGGAAATCCGAAGGAGTGGTGGATTGACTCCGGAGCCACTCGACATGTTTGTGTTGTCAAAAGAAGCATTTGCGCCTTACTCTACTGCTGGTCTCGAAGAAGAGATTTCCATTGGGAAATAACTCAACAACCAAGATTGAAGGTTATGGGAAGATATTCCTAAAGATGACTTCCGGCAAGGTGTTAACTCTCAACAATGTTCTTCATGTTCCTAATATTAGGAAGAATTTAGTTTCTACTTCTTTACTTGTGAAGAATGGATTCAAATGTGTATTTGTTTCTGATAAAGTTGTTGTAAGCAAGAATGAAATGTATGTTGGAAAAGGCTACCTCACGGAGGGCCTTTTCAAACTCAATGTAATGGTTGTTGACAGTATGAATAAAATTTCATCTTCTTCTTATTTGTTGGAGTCAAATGATTTATGGCATATTCGTTTAGGACATGTCAATTATAAAACCTTGCGGAAGTTAATTAATTTAAAAGTATTGCCTAAATTCGAGTGTAATAAATCGAAATGTCAAATATGTGTTGAATCTAAGTTTGTAAAATATCCTTATAAGTCTATTGAAAGTAATTCAAATCCTTTAGACTTAATTCATACTGACGTTTGCGATATGAAGTCGACACCATCTCGAGGTGGGAAAAAGTATTTTATTACTTTTATTTGACGATTTCACTCGATATTGTTATGTTTATTTTCTTAATAGTAAGGATGAAGCAATTGAAGCATTAAGCAATACAAGAATGAAGTGGAATCAATTGAATAAAAAGATCAAAATGATTAGAAGTGATAGAGGTGGAGAATATGAATCTCCGTTTGCAGAAATATGTTCGGAATATGGAATTATCCATCAAACTACTTCACCTTACACACCTCAATCCAATGGAATTGCGGAAAGGAAAAATCAGACATTAAAAGAAATTATGAATTCTTTATTAATAAGTTCTGGATTACCGCAGAGTTTGTGGGGGGAAGCTATCTTTACAGCTAACCGAATACTCAACAGAGTACCCCACAGTAAAACGCAATCTATTCCATATGAAAAATGGAAAGGAAGAAAACTCAACTTGAAATATTTCAAAGTGTGGGGGTGTCTAGCACATGTACCAGTTCCTTTACCTAAAAGGGTTAAAATCGAACCAAAAATAGTAGATTGCATTTTCATTGGATATGCTACAAATAGTAAAGCATGTCGGTTTTTGGTCCATAAATCCAATAATCCCGAGATTCATATTAATACGGTAATGGAATCAGATAATGCTGAATTTTTTGAAAGCATTTATCTGTATAAAACTGAATGCGAGTCGTTAAGTGAAAGATCTAAACGACCTCGGGAAGAACCAAAGGAAAATACTCCAAGTGTAGAAGATCCAAGGCGTACAAAACGTCAAAGAACATTTATTTCCTTTGGACCAGATTTGTGACATCCTTGCTTGAAAATGAACCTCAAACTTTTAAAGCAGTTATGCCGTGTAACGACCCAGCCGGTCGTTTTGTGTGTTGGGACTCTGTTCTCGTGAATGACTCTTTCCATAGCGACTACTCGTGCCTTATGACTTGTGTGGGCAGGTAGTTCGAGAATCGGAAGTGATTTGGTCAGTTCAGGAACACTTGGTTCTTGAAGGCTAGCCTATTTGGCTAATTTTGGTTGCGAGCAGCATTTTGAGAAAACGACCTCGGAATCGAATTCTGATAGCTCCAGCAGCTCTGAATGATGATTTCGAATTTGGGAGTGTGTTCGCCTCGGGTTTCTGATGACCCGGGAGTATTTCGGCATCTGAATTGGAATTCAGGATTTCATAAGGTTTGGAATTCAGCCTAGAATTGGACCTCGTGATATCATGGTCTGAATGGAATTCCGGAACTGGAAATAGTTTTGTATAGTCATTTATGACTTGTCCGCAAAATTTGGGGTCATTCTGAGCAGTATAGATCCGTTCGGCGTATCGGTGAGCCATTTGAATTTTCTAGAAATCCTAAGTTTGAAACTAAGGGGTTTTGGAGAGTGATTCTTGGTTTGAATGATGTTTTTAGTGTTCTGGGAGCTCGAGCGAGTCCGTCATGTAATTTGGGACTCGTTGATATAATTTGTCGAGGGCTCGGGTGGGCCCAGGGGTCTCCCGGACCCCGAATGGGGTCAAAAACCAGCAATTGAACTGCTGGTGGGAATTTGCTGGTGTGACCGCACCTGCGGTCCATGAGCCGCAGGCGCGAGGTTCGCACCAGCGGAAAATCAATCACAGGCGCGGCTCCTTCTGCAGGAGCGGACCAGACTCCGTAGGCGCGAGCAATCCCCAGGACCCAGGCCATCGCAGGTGCGGCCAATTTCCCGCAGGTGCGAGTCCGCACCTGCGATCCAA